>CALNHX010005309.1:0-109415 GCA_940337035.1 Agriotes lineatus
AACGGCAGAAAAATAAATGCAAGTATTTGTATCTACTTAAGTGTTCTTATTAATCTCAGTAGCTTTGGTCTTCGTGTCCGAGTGTGTTTCAATTAAAAGGATTGCCAGTTACCCCGACTTTAGGCGTCTCGCGATAATATGTATTCATGTTTTCAGTCACAAACGTTATGCCCATCGTCTCTGTGGCCAGAATATTCTATGTTTAAGGCTACATTGAAGGCCAAAGACAATGTGGACATTGAAAAGTTTGGTGCCATCATTCCATACTTAAAAAACTTGAATGTTGGATACTGTCAAAAAGAATCGAAGGTTCTGTCACGGGATGAAATAGAAACTTTTTTAAAAACTGCCGAAGATGAAGAATATTTGTTCATCTAGGTAGAAAGGGTAATTGTTCTTAAAAGTGCTTGATTTTATTATTTCGTAGGTTGCCTTACTCTTTGGCATTGCGGGAGCATGTAGGAGAGCAGAATTATGTAATTTGGAATTCAGAGATATAACGGACTGTGGAAATGTGTTGAATGTGACAATCCGTGAAACCAAAACTCATAAAGATCGCAGATTTAGTATCATTAACAGTGGGTTTGTTGTTAATCCAATTGATTTATACAGACGCTATGTTGCCCTACGTCCCACAAATGCACCGTCAAGATATTTTCTGCAGTATTGTAAGGGAAAGTGTAGTCAGCAAGTCGTGGGCATCAATATTTTCGGCACAATAGCAAAAAGGATTGCGGTTTTTCTAAAATTAAAAAATACCAATGGCTATACAGGGCATACATTTCGTCGTAGTTTAGCGAAGTTTTTCGTTTTTTCAGGTAATTTTTATAGCTAATTGTTATGGTGTGAAAATACAATTATTTAAAAATATATAGGTGGTGATATTACCGGGTTAAAGAAGCATGGAGGGTGGAAGTCACCGAAAGTAGCAAAGTCGTACATTGAAGAATCCTTTGAACAAAGAATGAAAATTGCCAAAACCGTATTTGGCGATCAAGCGAATCAACTAAACCAGAATTCAAGTGCTCTGCTGGATAATAGAACTTCATCTCAGCCCAGCACTGCTGCTATCGACAAATTCGACGGTGCATACAAATCGATCCAATATAATAATTGATCATTTAATCGTTACAAATAATAAATAAACAATTTTACTTGTTGTCCAACGTTTTATAAACTCTTCACGTACTCCGTGCTTTAAATGGAATGGCGTGTTTTATAGACAACATAAAGCACCCTGCATATGACTCTTGGAAACAGTTTAAAATCATGGCTGTAGAAAAAATAATTAAAATAATTATGTAAATAGTAAACAATAGTATATTTAAACCTCACTTTATACTCTTAATGACAGATAAAATATTTGACAGAAGTGTTTGTTTCATTGATTTAATATTTGTTTTAAAATTTACCTAGCCATGATTACATTCTATCTTTGTCCTGCTACTTATTGTGTTTACGTCTTCCTTGTTGCACTCATTAATTGCCTATGTTCAAAACTGATTTCGGACAGTCTGTATAGGTGATAATTACAAGAAAACATGGCTTAAAAATTAATGTTCACGTGTACAATTTTTTTTTCCATTATGGAGGATCTATGGAATTCATGTAGACGTTTACATTAAAATATACTATATAGTATAGATACAGTGCTTTCGTAAGTAATTGGATAAATTTGTTAAAAATTAAATAACTTTTGAAAAAAATGCTAGAACCCGTCAATTTTTATTTGTGCATTTTTTCAAATAAAATATATACATACAGGATGGCCCATGTAGGAGGTATGACATCATCAATGTTTTTTTTTAAATAGCAACCCCCTTTTTTATTACAGAATTTAACAGAACACATTTTTTTACTTACGCTAAGCTAATTTTTGAGTATAGGTCACATGATAAAAAATTTTAAATTGCATAATACTAAATTTAATTGCACTGATAACGTTCTCTCATAATTCTCGGTTGCGGATTTTTGAACTAATATTAGTCGAAATTTATTACGGCTGAAAATTGATATACATACTATTTTACATCTTGGAATGGAGAAATTTATTTACTTGCAAAAATCAAATAATCTCAAATTTTTCCAAACTACCAACACAGTATGTCAAATCAAGCTTATAAAACTGAATTAATTACCATTTCTCTACATTTTTGAACTACTTAGGAACACAATGAATAACTAACACTATACAAAAGTTGCGTGACCCAACATGGAAAATGCATCATTAACAATATGAAAATGTAAATAGCATTATAAAATCTCGACATTTTTTAGTATCACCAATATCAGTGAAGTTATGGCCTGTTATATTAAACTGTCACGTCACTATACTTTTAAGTTAATAGTATTTAATAAATAAGTATGATTCTTTTTTAAACAGTCCTATCAGTCAATAGTAATGAGAAAAAAAATCAAATCTACCAATAGCATCAAAATTACACTGACTATTTGCTAATGGCATCAAAATTACACTGACTTTGCTAGTAGCTGATTACAGCGACTATTTTTTCACAAACCAAATAGGTGAGCAGCAGTTGTTAAAAATAACAGGACACTCATCGGGAAGCTCCATCAAACCCTATCTACAACTTGGACTATTTAAAAAATAATCAATTACATTCATGGTAATTTTTCTTTTTTATAATTTTAACTGGATTAGCACTCATCTTTGTTGCTATTAAGAAATCCCACTCGTGGATCTAGTTAAAATTATCACCACTTATGTAATTACTGTTAAATATTTTACTCTATAGATGTTTATTAAGAAGTTTATTTGATGCAAAGGTGAAATTAAAAATATAAGATCACATAATAGACCACTATAAAAAAAATTACATCATTCAGAGATCATTAAAAATATAGTTTACAACTTTTTCATTATGTAGTGACGGAGTTGTGTTCAAATTTTTATTGGTAACTACAGATTAAGTAATTACGTTGTATAACCTTGAGCAGCATCCGACCATTCAAAATTGAATTGTTTATCGTTTGAGCTCTAGAATTACAGATGTAAAATTAGCAATTTTTCTAGAATCAATTACTTTCTAAATTAACAACTGACAGTACTTAGTGGCTTAATAAAAATAAATTGGTATTAAAGCATAAAACTAAAAAGTAAATTTCAAAAATACATCAAATTCAACCAATTTTGTTTTAATACAACGTTGCTAATTCAAACTTGTTAAAATATTAAGCTTATAAATGTAATCAATAGCAAGTGCTTTCAATAGAGCTTGTTTTTAATTTGGTTACTAAAATTAGTCAAACTATTTCTGATTAAGTAGTTTTAAGATTAATAGTTTAGTGTTGTTCGTTTATCGTTGTTCTATCAGCTTATAATTAAACCAATAACAATAATATACATTTTTTCTCTAAAAACATTGTACAAAGTACAATATAGGCAAATTTTAACTTGTATTTATATAATCAGCTAGCAGCCATTCAATTAATGTTTACAAGCTACATATCAAAAACATTAAACATGGCTTTAACCATTTCTTGTACAATTTTTCTACATTCTGTTGATGTATTTAAAATTTCATATCTGGCAATTTTGTCAAAATATTCTTTAGAATTTTAATGAACAAATTAAGAATTTAAATATTAGCTGAAGTGCAAAAATTACTTACTCGTTTAAGGTGTTCACAAGACAACGCAGAACCTCTTCTCTGATCTTAGCATTCTTGTGTGTGAATCCAGGCGTAAGTTTTTCTAGGAGTGTTTGGGGTGTGAGCACGTTACGCTCGAGCAGTTTGAGAATGAGCAACTGTGCCTTTTCTCTTACTGTGTCTTTGGAGTCTCCTAAACGATCTATCACTGCTGGCAATACTGTCTGCAGATACGGCCTAAAATCATGTCCCAGCCGGTCAATGAGTGAGGTCATCACTTCGATGCCATTGCTGGACACCTGCAACAGAAAATTCATATTTCAAAAATTGAACACAAAGCACAGCACCTTTAACTTAACACAAAATTCATACAATTCTTAATACAAGAGTAATTTTCTAAATATCTACACGATACACAGTGTCAGCCAAAATGGCGGCATAATACGGGAAACGTTTTAATTTTTTATTAAAAAAAAAAACTTTACGTCAATAGTTTGTGCTTGCCTAAAAACCTATTTAGCCCCTATCATATAATACTGAGTGATTTTTATTTGTTTAGAAAATGGAGTTTTTCCAAACTGTCAAAATATAAAAAGTGCTATTTTTCGGAAATTAAATAAGATTTCAATGACATTTTTTTAGAGTGTGTTATTTTTAGCTAACTGAACAATCTCAAGGCCAGCAAACCCCTATTTTTTTTTAACTTTAGCTAAAAATTAATTTTTCAATTTTTTAAATAACATAACGATACTTTATTATCATTTAATCACATGTTGGCAGTACTGAGGTGTATTGTTAGTGATAATGTCAATCTATGTCAAATTCAATGTCAGTAGGTTTGTTATTTGACACAAACTGGCGCATAACTTAACCTGCTAATTTTGAATTTAACATAACCTGACAGTGCTACCAACAATACAGTATTGAGTGGTACCACCACAGCCATAGCAGATATATGTCTCGCTGTTATGTCACTAATAACAATTTTTCCTATTTTTTGAAAGATTAGTATTTTAGGATAAAATAAACCGTGTTACGATATACGTAACGTTATCTGCTTTCTACATTGCTCGAGAATTTTAAATAATCCACTCCTAACGTCGCTTGTTCATTCAAACTATTCTCTCGTAATGTAAAAAGCTTGATAACGTTACTTGAATCGAAAATTACTATTACTTTTCAGTGTTAAAGATCATACTTGCATCTAACTATTCCTACTAAATAAATATTTAAATAACGAATAGTAAAAAAATAGTCATTACTCTAAATTACCTACAACTTTTGTTTCAAGTTATTTTATAAGAGATATTTTGGAAAAATTGCAAAATTAAATTTTTACAAAAATTAATATTATATCATGCAGTTATTGCCTATCTTTACTCTCTTTACTCAGAAACATTTGTAATTTTATTCACTACTTTACTGGCATAACAACTCATGGCTGAACATTTTCTTCATCAGTTTTCTTGTCCTATCCAGATGATTCTTTCGTTACACCTGTCTTTTGTGGGAAACTGTTAATACTCGGCACCCTTGCACGGTTTTTAGTAACATATACCTATACACATAGCCGTTAGTTACGTCATTTCATCAAGAAAATATACCATTTCATTATACTCTCTTAAAATCACTGATAATTAATTCAGAAGAGTGCCTTGTTCCCGGTGGTAGAGAGGGCGACGGCAGGGGCGCACAGGAGTAGAGATATATCTATTTCTTATGGTGCTTCGAGAAAGTATGTTTAGTTATGTGAAACTGACCTGACAAAACGTCACGTATCCTTTTTAAAATTAGGTTATAATTTTTGACATTTGACAAATAGTTTTAGCTAGACGTGTATTTGCCAATTGTCAAAAATTATAACCTAATTTAAAAGTATATACGTGACATTTTGTCAGATCAGTTTCACATAACTAAACATACTTTCCTACTGAGGATACTTTTTCCATAGACCATAAGAAATGGAAATTCTGAAAGATCAAATACATTTGTAATTAGAGTCGCCTGTGATACGTGTCATGTTTGGCAGTTCTGAAGTTTATTGTTGGTGGCACTGTCAGTCTATGTCAAATTCAAGGTTGACAGGTTAAGTTTTGCAACAGTCTGTGCAGAGCTCGGCAGGAATTAATTACGTTGTGAATTAAACTACTAATTAAATTCCTTTTATCCGCAAACGTCACAAAAGTGACAACTTATTTGTCTTTATTGACAAGGTAAAAGTGTCACTTTATCTGCCTAAGCAGATAAAATAGCGACTTTTGCGTACTTTATCTGCCTAAGCACACAAAACTTTGCCGTCTTTCTTTCTATGTTTGTTCGCTATCTCCTCCGAAGATACTGGACCGATTAAATTGTATCATGGCTTAAAATTTTGCTAATTTTTAGGCTTAAATCGTAGGCCGGTTTTTATTTTCAAAAAGAGTACGAAAAAGTTTTAATTTAAACCTTTAAGCAGCAGATCCGAGCATCTGTCGCCGTGGTTTATGGTGTGACAGCTGCTGTGGCCGTGTGCTATTAGCTCGGGTGATTCAGTATGTTCATATATCATTACAGTAGCGCGTTATTTGAACAAGAGCGGTAAGCGCAGGGGTACGGTGTTCGCCTGTCACGCGGGTGGCCTGGGTTCGATTCCCGGCCGATGCATCCTTTTTTTTTTTAATTTATATTAATGAAATTTACCTGAATACGTTTGCGGATAAAATAGTATATGTTATTCGGAGTAAAAGTGACTTTATGTGGCTTAGCTGAATTATTTGCCTCACTATCTTTCGGCTAAATAAACTTCAGCTTCGCCACATAAAGTATCACTTTTACTCCTAATAACATAATCTACTATTTGTTGATTTCTCTTGGAATTGAAATGCTTTTCAAAATACGGTAATTGTAACTGGTAATTGCCATTTTTATTAAAAATTCTTAACAATGAATTACTTTTTGAAAGTAATTAATTACTGCATTTAATTACTCAATTACTTTTGAGTAATTAAATTACTGTTTTTAGATGGGATGTACATGCGTTGTGTCTTGTCGAGCAAGGTGTGGCAGTGTAGCTTGCTAATTATTGTCTAAGGGCCGTTTTATACTTACGAGAATTATTAAGAAATTTGTTGCGAAAATTATATGCAGATTGCAGAGTATAGTACGGTACATATATAATTAATTTTTTCAGTAACAATTAAGAGCTAGCTTCATTAAACGATATTGGGTTATAATAATTATTTGTTAATTTTAATTTGCTTGTTTTAAACTAGCACAGAAAATGCTACTAAATATATACAGTGTGTCCCAGGATTGATTTTACAAGAGGTGAGATGCACTAAAAATTTTTGAATTTTAAGAATATTTTCAGTTTTTGAAAAACAAGTAGGCTTTGGCAGGGAAGCGAAAACTATTTTATTTTCAGGTAAACTACCCTTTTTGTTTATGATACGGCAAAATTTTATTAAGAAAAGTTGTTCATAATGATAAATTATGGCCCTATACAAAGTTTTAGAAAGATCTGTCGAATTAGAAGAAACCGTTATTTTTTAGATAATTGTATTTTATTTTCAGGTAAACTACCCTTTTTGTTTATGATACGGCAAAATTGTATTAAGAAAAGTTGGTCAGAATGAGAAATTATGACCCTATACAAAATTTCAGAGAGATGTGTCGACTCAGATTAAACCGTCATTTTTAACAAATGGAATTTGTTTAATCTAAAAAATAACGGTTTAATCTAAGTCGACAGATCCTTCTGAAATTATGTATAGGGCCATAATTTCTCATTCTGGACAGCTTTTCTCAATAAAATTTTGCCGTATCATAAACAAAAAGTGTAGTTTACCTGAAAATAAAATACAATTATCTAAAAAATTAACGGTTTTTTGTAAGTAGACAGATCTTTCTGAAATTTTGTATAGGGCCATAATTTATCATTCTAAACAACTTTTTCTAATAAAATTTAGCCGTATTATCGACAAAAATGGTAGTTTACCTGAAAATAAAATAGTTTTCGCTTCCCTGTCAAGGCCTACTTATTTTTCAAAAACTGGAAATATTCTTAAAATTCTTTTCAAACCAAGCAGGACCGAATCCCAGAACCTTAAAAATTCAAAAAATTTTAGACCATCTCACCTTTTGTAACATCAATCCTGGGACACACTGTATACAGGGTGTTGAAAAAGTCGCACAATCGAATAGTGTCATGATGTTTTTCATGGGTAAAGTAACAAAAAAGTTAACACATTTTTTTTTATTCCGACAACCGTTTCAGAGATAATGCTGTTTTTAAGTTAGAAAATATGGCAACACTGTACAAAGGAGTTAAGTGCCAATATGCAGCATTACAAAAAAGTGACCTGTGTCTAGATTCTGATTTTTTACGTTTGTTGTGTGCTTTATAAGTTTAAATTAAGCAATGGTAGTTTATAATATGAAAAGTGGTTTATTTTGAATTTTCAACAGAAGTAATAATTATAAGGTTTATTAATAGCAAAAAGGCTGTTGAATTAAGTACATAAGCAAAAAACAAATACGAACAAACAATAATAAATAAGTAAATAAGTAGTAGCAAAAGAGAAATTATTTTTTTTAGTTATAACAGATGTTCAAAATTTTGCCCATTAGCATCACTACAAATATGAGCCCTTCTAATTAAATTTTGCTGCATTCTGTTTAACATTTGTGCATTCACTTCAGCAAATGCTGCACGAATCCGATCTTCCAACTGCTGCAAATTATCCACTTCTGTAGCATACACTCTTTCTTTAATAAATCCCCATAGAAAGAAATCTATGGGATTTATATCTGGGGATCTAGCAGGTCATCAAAAAGCTGCTCCGCGACCTATCCAACGTCCTGGAAAGTTTTCATTTAACCAGTTTCTCACAGGGAGCTCGAAATGAGCAGGAGCGCCATCCATTTGCAGCCACATATTGCGTCTTAAATTTAATGGCACATCTTCCATTAAATTTATAAAATCTTCTTGCAAAAATTCTAGAAATCTGTTTGCATTGAGTCTAGGTGGAAGAAAATGAGGCCCTATTAACTGATCTCCTATTATACCAGCCCACATATTTAGCTGAAAACGTTGTTGAAAATCGCGTCCTCTGGCAGCATGCGGATTTTCTATACCCCACACAATTTTTTTTTTTCTGTTAAACACGCCTTCCCGAGGGAAACTCGCCTCGTCAGACCATAAAGTATGGGTAACAAATTGTGGATCTTCATCATATTGCTGTAATAACCACTGACAATACTGATGCCTTGGAGCTGCATCACCTGGAAGAAGACTCTGAACTAGGGAATAATAAAATGGATGATAATGTTCTTCCCGTAGAATATCGTGTACAGTATGAATATCAACTGCAAATTCTCTAGCCAAACGTCTCACACTTCGACCAGGGTTATTCTCTATTTCAGTCAAAACGTTTTCTTCAAGTTCTGGAGTTCTAATATTGCGTTGACGACCAAGGTTTACCTGAATAGGATTTACTTGCCCTGTTTCTCTAACACGCTGTTCTACATGTCTTATAACATTTCCATCAGGATGACGTCTATTTGGAAAACGTTGTGCATAATTACGAGCTGCAACAATTGCTGCACCATTCGCTTGTCCCAAACACATCAGAATATCAAAATATTCATTATTTGTATATTCCATTACTACGCGTTTGAAATTAATGTACTAAGATTCGTTGTACTGTCAGAATTTGATATTTTGACAAAACATCGTTTTTTATTGAAATATGGTGACTAGTTTATTGTGCTTAAATACATAAAAATATTGCAGGATTGTCAGCTAGGTAATTTTGTATTTTCAACAATATTTTGTTCTTTGAGGATGTCTAATAAAACTGTTATTCATTACTATACTAACCGGAAATTGTTGATATAGATTAATGCTTTTATTTTGTTAGGAAAAATTGTTAATACAATTAATATCATAGCTTTAGAACAGTTTTTAATTTTGGTAGAAGGAATTTTATATTTTCCGACATAAGCATAGCAGCAATCTTTTAAAAACGAATTTATGATACTTATTTGATGTCAATTACGGTAGTACTATACGATTGCGGCTCTTTTTCAACACCCTGTATACATACACAACAATTTATATCAAGTATTTAAAAAAATAATTTATGTCCAATTACAATTGCCAAGTAATTGGTAATTGAATTACTATTTCATTTACGTAATCGAAATCTCTGGTAATTCAATCTGATAAAATTCAAAACACACGCAAAAACAATCTGCGTATCAATCCGCTCTCTTGAATGTCAGCATACTTCGAGTCAGTACTGCATTTGCCCAAAATATGTTTTTTATTTAGTCTATCGTGAGTCAGTCAGAGGAGTAGATGCACGTGTGCAATTCTCGATCATGTTAGTTCACATAAACGGCTGTATAAAACTTTAACTTTCCATGAAAATTGCAAAATGTTAGAGCATCTTGTAAAAGGATTTAGTGTAAAAAAAATGTATTAGATTCAGCGATCTACCAAATACGATATTAAAAACAACAGAACAAAAATACGGCAGTTCGCTTCTACTTCATATGAAATAGGTATAAAACAACATTTATACATTAAAATGCTGAAGTATGTATCATGAAATCATTTTTCGTTATAGTAATAAAGGGAGTTATCCATAACACCATAGATCCAGAAATGGAAAAAGCTGTGTATAGTTAGTTTTTGCAACAGCAAAATCAACATGCTCCCATATCATCAGAAATTTAGTGTGCACAAGCAGGATTCTTTTACGAACAAATTACCAGAAAAAACGATTTTGCAACTAGTTCTGGTTGGCTTGAAAAATTCAAGTTTCACCATGGTATTCGTTTATTAAAAATCTGCGAAGAAGAAATTGCAAGTGATGTCAAAACTGTAAATCCATTTAAAGAGAAATTCGCAAAGACAGTTTGCGAAATGGACTTAGACGAAGAGCAGGTTTATAATGCCGATGAATCTGCTGCTTTCTGGAGGTTTTTACCATGGGTTTATGAAAAAGAACAATCAACTCCAGGCTGAAAAATATGGAAATATCGCGTAACTTTTATGCCGTGCTTGAACGCTACAGGAATACATTAACTTCCTCTTTTGGTTATAGGAAAGTTTTGTGATCCAAAGGCTTTTAAAAATTTTCAACCTCCAGCAGTATGCCGAGCAACTAATAGAAGAAGGATGACAAAAACAATATTTATCGACTGATTTAATTAATAACAGTTTTATTTCAAGTGTTAAAAGGTTTTTAAAAGAAGTGAATAGACAATTCATATTCTTTTTTGGGTATTTCGCCACTCTGCAAGTTAAAATTATTAAATAACGTATTAAATAACGAACGTTTCGAGGGACAATCTGCCCTCGTTATCAACGAATAACAATTAAAAAGGAACAAGAAAACTTAGCTTTTTCACGGAGATTGAAAACCACCAACCTCTAATGAATTGCTTGACATTGACGTTTGTTGATTGTCTAAACCTACTTGATCTGATCTTTAAGAATCGATAGCCAACTAGTGTCTAAAAATATTGAGAAAGACGACACGCATTTTTCTTCGTTAAGTAAAATATATGCCGTCTCCTTAATTTTTCGTTTAGTTGACATCGATTCTTTAGACAAGATCTTTGTGTTATGCCAGTGTACTTTATGATTATTATCCCATGCATGTTCTGCCAGCTTAGACTTATTGAATTGTTAGGTTTTCATCATATTTTTATGTTCTTTAACTCTAACTGCTAAAGGTCTGGATGTTTCACCGATATAATATTTCCCGCATTCACAGGGGATACTATATATACAATTCTTTGAATGTTGTTCTTCGTTGAACGGTTTAGTTTTTGTAAGAACTGAACGCAAGGTATTCAACGTTTTGAATACCGTCCTAACATTGAATCTATTCTCAATTTGTCTAATTTTGTCAGATATGCCTGGAATATAAGGTATCGTTAGAGTATTATATGTTTGAGTGTCATTTCTTTGTACGCGTGTGGCATTGTTTCGTGTATTGAAAATGTTCCGAACAAGAGTCTCTGGATAGCCATTATCTTGTAAAACATTAACAATAAATTCTTTCTCTTTTTTGAAAATTTCATCATTGGAGCAAACAACTTTGGCTCTGTCATAAAGACTTTTTACAACACCTGTCTTTATGTTTTTGTGATGGTTGGAGTTAAAATGTAAGTACCTATTAATGTTGGTTTTTTTACGGTATACTGATGTTTCCAAAGTATTTATTGTGCGTGTGATTAGTGTATCAAGAAAAGGTAACTGATTGTTTTGCTCTGTTTCTAATGTGAATTTGATGGAGGCTTCTTTACTGTTAATATGTTCAAGAAATTTGTCCACCTCAACCATATCATGAGGCCAAATTGCAAAAACATCATCAACATATCTCCACCAAACCACTGGTTTGTTAGTGTATGTGTAGACATGTTGTCGTTCAAAGTCTTCCATAAAAATGTTACTAACAATAGGAGATAGAGGAGAACCCATTGCCATCCCGAAATCTTGTTGGTAAAATTCATTGTTTAGTTGAAAGTATGTCGTTTTAATGCATAGTGTTAAAAGTTCCATAATGGTATCAATGTTTAATGTTGTTCGTGTATGTAATGTGTTATCGTTTTGTAACCTATGTTTAATGATGTTGAGTGTTTTGTCTACTGGAACATTAGTGAAGAGACTAACTACATCAAAACTAACCATTAAGTGTTGTGTGTTTATGTTTGCTTCTTTAAGTTTTTCAAGGAAATGTGGCTTGTTCTTTATATATGTGTCTGTGTTTCCTGATATAGGAGTCAGTATTTTAAGTAAATATTTAGATAAACTGTGACAAGGAGAACCTATAGAACTAACTATTGGCCTAAGTGGTACATTTGGTTTGTGTATCTTTGGTAATCCATTAAAATGTGGTGGTTTACTGTAGTGTGGTGTTAGTGTACGTCTTACAAAATCTGTAAATCGTTCTCTGTGTTTGTAAAGTGTTTTGTATATTTTTGTTTCTATTGTATGTGTTAGATCTTTATTTAGTTTAGTGTATTGTCCCTCACCAATTAGTGACAATAGTTTTTCGTTGTATGTGGTTGTGTCAAGTACTACTGTGGCATTGCCTTTGTCTGCAGGTAGAATTTTAATTGTGTTATTGGTTTTTAGTGTGTGTAGTAACTGTTTTTCTTGTTTGGATATATTTTGTCTGATTGTGTAAGGTCGTTCAAGTATGATTTTGTTTCTAAAGAATCGATGTCAACTAAACGAAAAATTAAGGAGACAGCATATATTTTACTTAACGAAGAAAAATGTGTGTCGTCTTTCTCAATATTTTTAGACACTAGTTGGCTATCCATTCTTAAAGATCAGATCAAGTAGGTTTAGACAATCAACAAACGTCAATGTCAAGCAATTCATTGGAGGTTGGTGATTTTCAATCTCCGTGAAAAAGCTAAGTTTTCTGGTTCCTTTTTAATTGTTATTCGTTGATAACGAGGGCAGATTGTCCCTCGAAACGTTCGTTATTTAATACGTTATTTAATAATTTTAACTTGCAGAGTGGCGAAATACCCTAAAAAGAATATGAATTATAGATTCACGCCAGAAGTTTCAGAGATTATCTTAAGTGAATAGACCTCTTAAAGCATTGCTGCTGCTTGATAATGCACCTTTCCATCCAACTGAAGAAGAAATCAATTCAATAGATCAAAACTTTTAAAATGTTATCCGTAGTACCTCTTAATTGTATGGCGCATTTACAGCACAAGGACCAAAACTTGATTCAAAACATCAAAGTTTCCTACAGAAAACATTTGCTCACATACATCATCTCATAAGAAGACAAGAATAGAGGCGTTTTCATATTTGATGGTGAAAATAAAATACCGTTGAATGTCACAAAACCAATTTGGGGCTTATCAAAAATACAAAAATATACAGGGGGTTCCATTTGAAAAAAAAACCGAAATTATTAAATTTGCAAATGTTGAGCACCCTGTATAGCATTAATACGCAGATCCACCATTTTACACTAGAAAGGTAGTTCACAAAAAGCATAATTTTTGGGTAAGGTTTACCTTCATTCAATATTGTTTTCTGTTAACTTACAGCAGCCGCCTGAAGTTCAGCATTTTTTTGCATAAAATCCTTAATATCTCCAAAACAATTGACGTTAGAACCATACAATTTCATGTCAAAATGATTATTATTTCAATGCAAAACTTTTAAACTACCCAAATATAGGGCATTGTTTCAGTAATGTGCACCACCTTCGTACCTACAACTTTTATCTACACAATCTTTATGAAACTCTCATAGTTTTAGAAATATCTTCCACCATGCATCATTGCTGGACCCTGTATACATGTTAATTATGTTCATTTTGTAGTTTTCTTCCATTCAAGTTAACTCAGTAGTACTGACAGTATTATTTCAATACATTTTTAGGTTATCCTTTTTTTTTACAAACGTGTAGCTTTAAGTGTAAATGCATTTACTAAGAATCATAAACAAAAAATGTATCTTTTTGTAACAGCTTTTTAGAAATAATACAGCAGTGAAGTGGTTTATTTCCAAATTTCATGCATGAAGCACGGTTCTATTCAAGCATAAAAAGAATGCCTAGACTTGGTCCTCCATACCAATTACATAGTTTATTGACGGGGAGCAAAACCTTTGCTTTGGACAAGTACTGGATGCTTTATAAATGCTGGCTGCATTTCAAACTATGTATCACATTTATTCCATATTGTGATTTGAAACTATATTGTCTGTCCTCCAAGCAACACACACAACATCTAGAATTTGGTGTTTCACATTCTGGGTACTGAAAAGTTGCAGATATCTGAAAGGGTAGTTAGACATTTTACATCAAAAACATTTTAAAATTGAAACAAAATGAATAAAAACTAAATTTAAATGCACCTCTTCAGTATACTCAAATATTATGGGTAAACTTATTGTTTGAAATAATCACTGATTACTGTCTGCTTTCGTGCCCAAAACGCAATTCCATTTGTAACAAGTTGCCCATACTGGTAGCACGGGTTTCTGACACGATTAACTTGCAAAACCGCATAATCAGCTCCGAATAACTGAGAGTCTACTGTAACTCAAAATTAAAACGGCTAGGTCCAACTGATTTTTTGAATATTTTTCAACATCAGAGTTTGCAACTTTGCCTTAACTTAACGATATTAAATTATGACATATCTGTTAAAGACAATAAATTTTTTTAGTGGAAAAAAAGAACTAAAAATCTATGTACCAACATTATTAAAACTAGGGACCCTGCAGGAATGCAACTTATCCCCTAGAAAGTTGACCTTGAAAATTATTATAGAAAAAAAATGTACTTTATATCCAAATCTAGGCACTGTAGCGTATGCACATACTTGCACGCATTGACAACTATTACTTATAGTTACAAAAAATATAAATCAACAGTTTGGTGACTGGTGACTGCATCACATACAGACATGTGTTTCATTTCCAAAAATTTAATGTAGATATAACGAAAGCCTCTAAAATCGTTATAGTACTACTCCTGATAAAAACAAGATTAGTTTTCTAAAATAGATTTATTTAAATACAAATACAGTCGACAAAAAAATATTACTATCTAGAACATAATTTCCCAATTACAGCCCCCAAGTACATTGTTCTGTAGTTAGTTTGTTATCAGTTTTACAATCACTGTTCAAAGTTCAACTATCATTCTCCATCTGATTTCGAAAATAACTATTTCATCTACAAACTATGATGTACCTACCAGTGTTAATAAAATTAAACTAAGTTCTAGAATTTCTACGCTTCTCTTTTATCAGGCTAATTATTCATGCAGCAAGAAATTAAATGCTTCAGCATTGAACCATTGAGATCCTATTAAAAGCCATTATAAAAATTCAAATCAAGTGGCAATTTGCTACAAGTTCCCATTAACTGTGTATTAATAGCCACTTATTATGTAACAATAATTAATAAAGGTTCCTGATCTAACTCAACACAGGTCTGGCATGCACACAGCAAGTTCAACTTTCACGCATTATTTATGATCCCAAACAACTCTCTTTACTAGAGAAACATCGTACACTCAAAACCAGTTTTAGTGTTTTCCTTTTCTATCAAAAATAGAAACTGCTAAATGCACAAGTCAATGCCACTTCAAAAGTGCTCCCGTCAATATATTTGCAAATGATTGGAACCAATTCAAGTAAACAGACGTCTTTTATGTTAGAAATGAGATGCGGTAAAAGTGACACAGCAAGCAAGCCATGATTTAGCCCAACCTAAATTTCCAATACACTGACCTCTCCGACGCAAAGGTCGACAGTTTGCAAAGAAAAGTGTGCATGGAGGACAGCTGTGCATTTAAATATGATAAACAGGCACTCATTGTGACAAAAGGCCATGTTACAACTAAGTATAAAAGAAGTTGACAATATTACATCATAAGGTGGCATTGCCAAGGTTAAAGCGGTTATAAACTGAAACAATTGCTGAATTAGATATGTCGTCGCTGCTGCCTTCTTGCAAACACACACCCATGCTCTGGAAGAACTGATAAATGTGACAAACATAACAGCTAGGAAGTAGGTGACTAAATTACAATTATCAGTATTAGAAACTTCTATTTTTAGAGCAATGTTTACTGCCCTGTTTTGCTCATCCGCCTGGGGTTAAGATAAGCATAATCAAACGTGCAAAATTAAAACTCTGCAAATTATTATTTTATGTAGGTACATACATACACAAATTCCACACTAATAAACAGTTAAATGAGTAGGCACACGTACATTTACTGCTCGCCTATTTTATAAGCTCATCTACAAACCAAATGAATATTGTACGGACATGGAAAGAAATAAGTAGCCAAAGAGCAACTTTAGAGCTTACCACTCGGCACTATCTAATTCTAAATTGAATATATGCAATTTTACATAGCATAAGTACCTTCCATCTAAAAATACCGTTCTATTTGTGTCCAAAAGACACTCGGATTTAAAAACACAGTGCATTTCTCCCGTTGCTAGGTTACCGCACCAATACAGCAGTCGGCACACCAGCATTCGCAGGATTAATTGTGGAGCGATAATTTTAAAATCAAACTTGAACTGTTCTATTAAATGCATTGCAGAATGATGGTTTATTAATAAATCATTGCTTCCCAAATGTTAATTATATGAACGCTAACAAGGCACAATTAAAACAATTGTCATTTCGAATGACAAACGGATTGCTTTTACATTCAGTGAATTTTTTGTAACGTATTATGTAATTCAAACTTCATGCGAAATATCATTAATAATAGAATCTGATTACAGCGACACAACTTCAGTGCAAGGTTAGAGCAATTTTTATAGTACGTAATTTACCACGCTTAAATTGGCTCACATGAAAATTTTAAATAACATGGAGAAGTAGGCTTTCTAATCATACATACAAAACGAAGTATAAGATAAGAAAATAGCAATTAATACCAACATCTAAACATCCATAATTACAGCAAATAACATTTTTTACAACCTGCATAATTTAGCATAAATTATTAGTTATTTTAAGTACAAATTGCAAACAAATAACACTAGGACAATTCAGTCAATGTTGCATTTACTGAAAGAATCTACGATTTTAAGCAACTGATGTTTTAAATCAAACAATAATTGATAAATACATTTCACGCAATAAATTTTATTCTTGAGTAAAATAGAATAGCTAAATTTTTTATTGAGTGGAAACACTACAACATTTTCAATAGTAATTTTCACCTTTCATTTATGGAACTATATAATATATAAAACGTCATAGGTTTTAAATCAATGTCAAAAATTTAAGTGTACTTCTGAATAGTTAATAATCGACTAAAATTACCATGTCTTCTAAGAAAACAAGAACAGTACTGTACAGCAAATAAAAGAAAAACAATGACTAGAGCTTATTCTGAATTCCAAAAAGTGCTGCCTGAATTTAAAGAAAAAATATATTTTCACCGTGTTGCAAATACACAGGTGTCCACTTTCAAACTGGAACATAGGGATTTAACATTGATTTTAACAGTTTCATGGATTCTTGTTCGCCGATTCAACATACAGAAAATGTTTTGGTATCAATGAGAGAGCGAAAATTATTACATCTAATGATATTCAAAATTAAATTATTTTTGTCAATTTCCATTGAAAAATATTAATCAAAAGTTTTCATGTTTACTAAATACAAGTTGCCTTGAATTGGAAAAAGTTGACAGCTATACTCAAATTAATTTGTGATTTGATAAAACCCGGTGTAATACACGCACACAACTTCCTTTTACAGTGATCTTATAATTAGCCAAAAATTAGATGTTTAATTTTTAAGCATTTGTCAAAAATTTTCAAAAATTACAAATTCTACAAAAACGGTACAAAATACAGCGTTAGTTGAACAGACAAATTATACCGGGTGTTCTTTTTAAAATAGGAGTTAATAAAAATAATAGAAAAAAACAAAAGAAACCCATTTTGGAAGTAGTCAACTGGACAATCACCTATCTCACATCAATACACATTAAAAAATCTAATAAAATTGTGAAGTTTGAAAAAAAATTGTTAGCCGTTTTTGAAAAAATCGAAAAAAACTGAAAAATCACAAAAGTCAACACCCACTTCCAATTATGTGATTTTCTTCAAAAGCTTGATGTCGCCTCTACATAGTACACAAAACTCATATATGAAGTGTCAACGCCATACCTTTTTTCGTTTTGGAGATATTCTGTTCCCAAACAGACACACAGACAGACCAATGAAAAAAAAAGGTTTTTGGGTTCAGGGGACTCGAAAACGTGAAGATCTGTTGAAAACTCAATTTCAAATTTTTGGGGTGAATCCAATACTTCCTTTATTGTCAAAGGAAGTAAAAATGAACGATTACTAGAACGAAGAGACATTTTTTACGAAAATATGTGTTTATTAGCATAATTGCTATACATAAACAATTCCACAATAAATAAGCAATAATTCGTATGGTTAAAACATGCCTATTAGGTACTGTGGGGTTAGTTTGCAGGGAGTGAGAGATTTGTTTTCAGTAAAATTTGATACCAGTCCAATACCATCTGCATCTACAATACACAGATATGTTCGGAAATTTGTAGAAACTGCTAATATTTCAGCAGAATCAGAAGCTAGAGGTGGTTAGTATTTCGGGAGTCCCTTTGCAAACGGACACATAAGAATTTCATATTTATTTTATTTTAATATGAATTAATAGCAACAATATTTTTTATTAATCACACTATTAATAAATTACCAATATTTTAACAGAGATGGGCTAAAATTTAGGTATAAAACTTATAACAAGCATTCAAATAGCTCGCTCCCCATTCTGATGTAAACAATATCCGCGTCTGTTATAAAAGAAATTCCATTGGCTAACTGTCTTTCGTTTATTAGCCCACACTCTGCTTCCCTTAAAGAATTAATATTTGAGTACCGCTTTTTTAAATTTTAAATTTAAGGTGGCCCCACAGAAAAAAGTCACAAGGTGCTAAATCAGAAGATCTAGCTGGCCAGTTTATGATACTACCGCTACCGATCCAATCATTTGGAAATGTATTACTTAAATAATTTCTGACGGCACAATCAAAATGTGCGGGGCAGCCGTCTTGTTCAAATCAGATCTGGTTTTCTCTCGCAACTTCCTCCAATGTAGGACCTACCTCATTAGTAAAAAGTTCTAAATTAAGTGCTCGAATTTTAGTTTCCAACAATTTCAAATGAGCTGAATATTTTGTTATTATAAATATCTGCCCAAATATTAATTTTTTGAAGGTATTGGGTTCTTGTATACAGATTAATTCTTGGGATTTCTAAAACGCAGTACCTAGTATTTTGCACATTATGTTTATTGTTTAAAGTAAAAGTACATTCATCCGTGAAATAGATTAATGACCAAAAACGATGTTTTTCCCTGAGGTTAACTCTCAGTCTGTAAGTCAACCAAAGGTAAGAAATATATGTTATATTTAAAATAAGCATTTGTAAGTAACATTAACGATTGCCTGAATGTATGGTTGATAAGCCGTTGTTTGTAGTTGTATGGTTACCATGAGATTGGTATTTTTTCTTTTTAATTAATCTATGTAAATTGCGAATTATTATTATCTGTGCAAATAAAGACCATATTATTATTATTATTGAGGGAGAAATAATTTGAAAAATCCCTAGGAGTTATAAGTTGCTTTTGATATTTTGTATAATGAAAATGAACAATATCACGTTGCTAGTAAATAAACAAATTCATTTCAATACAGCTGTCAACTACTCAAGTCAAGGCAACTCATATTTAAAAAACATGAACACTTTTGAAATCATTAGATGCGTAATTATTTTCTCTTTCCTTTGATACCAAAACATTTTCTGTAGGTTGAATTGGTGAGCAGGAATTCATGAAATTGTTAAAAACAATGTTAAATTCCTAGACTGAATATATTTCTATTCTAGATCAGTTCCATTCAGGTTTTTAAAAATTCT
This sequence comes from Agriotes lineatus, assembly GCA_940337035.1. Taxonomy (NCBI): domain Eukaryota; kingdom Metazoa; phylum Arthropoda; class Insecta; order Coleoptera; family Elateridae; genus Agriotes; species Agriotes lineatus. Next base: position 20,085 of record CALNHX010005309.1, read on the forward strand.
AAATTTTGGGAGAATCACTTTGTGAAAGAAGAAATATAAAGAAAAATTTTTAGTTATCACGAAAAAAGGAGAACGTTTTACAGTAGACGATTTGTATAATTTTAGTAAAATGGAATTAGAATTTGAAGGGGGGAGGACATTTTACAAAATTTTAAAAAGCATGGGTTATAAACACAAGAAAGTTAATCGTCACCAGATTTTTCACGGAAATCTCATGTCAAGACGTTAAAGATATCTTTTCTCAGAAAATATTTACCGTATCTAAATTTGAGTGAAAAAATTAATGTTTGTTTTTCGGACAAAATCTGGATCTACCAGAACAGCAGCCAAGTTCGTCAGTGGGCACATGACACGAATTTAAGGGGTAATCGATGCAAAATTAGAAGTGAAGGAAAACGTTATACATTATTGCATGCAGGATGTTCTTCAAGCTTTTTACCAGGTTGCAATGTAATTTTAGATAAGAAAATTTAACACAAAAATTACCAGGGGTAGAGCTTTAAATGCTATGGATGATAAGCGTGTTATTATTGTGGATAATGCTCCTTACCATTCCATGATTGCAGATAAGCCACCCGCTTCTAGTTCTCGTAAACGCCAAATGGAAGAATGGCTTACACATAATGGGGTCATCAGTCTTACAACAACAAAATTATTATAAAACTTATGTAATGGACAAACTACTCAAAACTCATGAGCATGTTCTTCGACTTCCCCCATATCATTGTTAATATAATCCTATTGAAATGGTATCGGGGTTTGTTAAAATCTACTAACGGGTGTTCATAAACAGTCGTCATCCCAGTAGGTTTCGACTTCAGAAACGTATGTCTATTAAAATTGAGAATAAATGCGCTATGACAGTACTCAATGACGTTTCATTGTGTTGCACGAATTAATCAAAGATATAACATTTTGTTTTTCAAAGCAACTGGGATGACGACTGTTTATGAACACCCGATATATAACAGCAATAAGATAACATGAACAACAAAATAGAATGCTTGAGTAAGAAAGAGATGACCATACGATAAAATTATTTTAGTAGGCATGTTTAGTTGACTTATGTCATAATTAAAATAAGCGTCATGCCTACTCGAATATTTACTACTATGTTTATCTCTTTCTTACTCAAGCAATACGTGTTATTTTCTTTTTCAAGTTATCTCATTGCTGTTATATAACGGGTGTTCATAAACAGTCGTCATCCCAGTAGGTTTTGACTTCAAAAACGTATGTCTATTATAATTGAGAAAAACTGCGCTATGACAGTACTCAATGACGTTTCATTGTGTTGCACGAATCAATCAAAGATATAACATTTTGTTTTTCAAAGCAACTGGGATGACGACTGTTTATGAACACCCGTTATAACACATAAATATGCAACCTTCATCGAAAAATATGGTAGCAAATTTATGGAATGGGGCACTTTCGAAATTTACTGGGGAGATGTGAAAAAAATCTATTGCACACTGCGAAAAATTGATAAGGATGATGGAGTTAAATATATGGATCACTGTAGTATGGATGATATTCCTCCCGTTATAATTTCTCTTTCTGAATCTGATTCATGATGGATTTTCTTTCGATTCATATGTTGATGATAATATGGAGTGCGTGAATGAGTGATTCAATTTTGCTTCACGTTTATTGATATCCAGATGAACATTTTGTATGTAGATGGTTATGATTTTTTACTAAATTAACAACAATTTCGATTACATATTATTTACTAAATTATAAGCACTTTAGATTTTTTAAGTTTCTATTGGCTGCTTTGAATGTAGCGTTAACTTGTCTGTTTTAGCATTACTGATGTTCAAAAATTTGTAAAATACATTTTTCTTGTTATTTTGTTAAGTATTACCTATTTATACTTTGATTGCAATAAATCCACAACCACAAATGCGTCGTATAAATAATTATATTGTTTTATAATCTTTTTCTATAAGTAGAAATGATTCCTTGTACTTGTTCTATTAGAACTTACCTAATTCTAATTTATTTAAGTTTGTATTGCAATATCTAATGTAATAGTTAATATTACCTCTGCAAAATTTATTAACATCAGTTTTTATAAATTTGAATCAGACTTTATCTGAAACTTATTTTATCTTTGATTAATTAATTTTGAATTCGCTGAAAATTACTTAGCTTATTCTAAAGCAAAAAAAAAATACTATGAGAGTAATGCAGCTTGTCATGTGTCAATATGAGTACCTACACTAACCTATTTTCTGTGTTTCTGACACTAGTAACTTTTTAGTAATCTAAGCTTGGATTAAAAGTTATCATACTTATATAAAGGGTGGTTTTTATCATAATTTTGACAATTACAGTTTCTATTTGAAATAAATATACATTACGTTCGACTATGCACTAAGCAATTGACAGCAAAATAACCTTAATTACATTTGATGTTGTATCATGCTAATTAGTTATATCACAAGTGGTGGATATTTTGGTGATTATTTTTCTCGTAGCAATTTCAACCAATTAGAAGGCTGGATTTAGTTAAGTTATCTTGTATAGTTTCGATTATACAAAATCGATTATAGTAGAGTAAGCTAAGCCACGCAATACATAACTTTTGTCAAATTCAATGTTGTTTTCGAGCTGCCAATAAAATATTTTTTTCTATAGCACATGTTAAAGTGTGCTTTTATCAACTCAAAACAAAAGGTCAAGTTTTACTTTAACAGCAAGGGTAGATAAAGTAGCACTTTAACATCAAGGATAGATAAAGTAATTTAATTTTCTAACTTTTGTTTAAATTAAATATGACAGCTTCGTATTATCGTAGCAACCCAATCTAGCTACTGACATTTTGAAATGTGATTGACTGTCATTATTTTCTTTTGAAATTATTAAAGTTCTTGCTATAGAAAAAAATATTGTATTATACACGACGATAAAGTTATTTCTATCCACTCTTGAATCATTAACGTCTCGACTTCGTCTCGACGTTAAACGATTCACTCGTGGATAAAATTTAACTTTATCGTCTTGTATAATAAATTACTATATTTGTTCCTAATATTGAAATTTACTCAAAAAATAATGAAATTGAATACAATGCGTACTTTGAACACGTTATACGTCTCAAACTTCCTAGACAGCAACAAATCGTGTCAGTTTGACAGAATAATCCTCTCACTGCGCGGTCGGACTATTTAACCTGTCAAACTGACACTCTTTTATTATTGTGCAACAAGTTATCGACATATAATCCGATAATACTGAAATATCGTCACTTTGACGTTTATCAAACAATTCAGTAGACCGTGATAATACTATTGCCACATGTATGTTACCATGAAAATGTACCAACATGAGTATACCCCGATATAACGTGACTATTCAATTCACCTGTCATCTGTCAAAAAGTGACCAATAAAAATACAGAATTTAACGTTTCTTGACCAATCAAAAAAATATCAGCGACTACTCAGTTCACCTGTCATCTGTCAAAAGTGGACCAATGAAAACGTCAGATTTTGCATTTCATAGCCAACCAAAATAAATTGTAGTGACTATTGTACTAGTACCGAATTGCAGCGACTATTGTACTAGTACCCAAGTGACTATGTTTAACAAATTATTGTTTGTATTGACCCAACTGAATATCGTCTTCTTGGAAACAATATACAAGTTGACAAAATGAGTTTATTGTGTTGCCTAGTGAAGTTACTCTAGTATAATTGCTTTTGTATTATCGAAATTATACAAGATAACTTAACTAATTCCGGCCTTCTGATTGGTTGATATCGGTACGAAAAAAATAATCAGAGTAATATTAAGTTTTCAGAAAATTTATTTAGGATTTCTTATATGTATGTACAGTACAACCTCGTTAAGTCGGACCAGCCGAGACTGCGGTCGATCCGGCATATCGAAAATCCGGGTTAGCCGGAAAGAAAGCAGAAAAAAATGAAAAATAAAAATATACTTTCAATAATATCCTTTATTATGGAGAAAAACACTTTTAAAATATTGACACATCACAATACAACAAAAAAATACAACTGTTGATTGTACAGGTATGTATATGTATGTCTAATTTTTGCGGAAAAAGCTTGTTAATTTCTGTCTACGTTTTTCCTAAACCGGTCCGGGTTACCCGGAGATCCAACTTAAAGCGGGCTGACTTAACAAGGTTGTACTGTACTTATATATGTGTATGTATGTATTGTCGGTAACCTCATTTTACATTACGGTATAGAGGCTGGTGCTTTATACGCTTGCATCTGGCGGTACAATGCTCAACTTGCCCCGGATTCGAGTTACAAAGTTGGAGCGCGCCTTTTGTGATTGCACAGCAACCATTGTGTGAGGTGTGTGTCATGGTGATGTGTTGACCTTGTTAATCCATCTCTTAGGTCTGTGGTTCTGAGTAGAGCACAGTTAATTTGGTGCCCAACTGTGAATGATCTCACCGAGCTCGATTCCAATCCCTAAGACTGCGGAAAAATTCCGCCCCCTCCGGGATTTGAACCCAGAACTTGCTTAACGAAAGCCTAGCGCTTTCCCAACTGCGCTACGCAGCTTCTCTTGAATTTCTTGTAATTACTATTAGATATTACCAATCGCAAAAGTACAAAATTAATCATGTTGTTCTATGTATAGTAAATAATTGATAAAGAACTATTAATTTAAAAATTGTTTGAATTACGTTTTAAGATGCCAAATACTAGGAAACTAATATGATACAACAGAAATATTTTAATTCTACAAGCAATTGTAATTTTGTGTAAACTTGTAAATAACTGAAAGTCTACGAAACAGACACTAGAAAGTAGTGCACATATTAGTAACTGTTACATTTTCTAGATTAATATTAATCTTGAAGCAACATATTACACTACCGCAAAACAGTTAGACTGTTATATGGTTAATACACATTTTAATTTATGCAATAAAAATACTCGCTATAATAAGAATATACACGGTGTTCAGAAAAGAAGGGACACCATCTAGAGAAACGCTATTTTTACCACAGCAGTTCAGTAGAGCCATATATGCCGTAGTAAAATATTCTTCCTGAAGAAATTACACACTCGATAAGTTGAATTTTTTTAAAATGTTTCCCATCTTAGAAACTAGTACTTCAACTTCTATCTTTTTCAGATCATCCTGTATACACGGTGATTCATAAGTATAGTAATTAAATTTAAGATTAATTCGATGACATCAAACGGAACAATAAACTATATGTCAAAAATGAATAAGAATCCCACTAAAAATTAAAACATTTAGTACCTTAAACCGATTGCAAATTTAGACTATATATGCAGATGCAAAAAACAGTGGTTTGGGTATTTATTTCAACCACATTCGGTGCACTAGGTCAATGCATCCTCATCTGATTTAGCCAGTGGTTTTCAAAAGTTATCACACTCCCTAATACGAATTTTTTTTCCGTAAGCAATTAATTTTTAGTGCAATGCACTTCTGCTGAAGATAAATTATTAATAAAGAAATATCGTAATAAATAGTTTATAAGCAAAAATGAAAATAATTGTTTAGACTATAAATTATGACTTTAAAATGATAATATAATAATAATAATGGTGAGGCACTAACACCCCATGAAGGAGCTTGGCCTGCAAGGCGGAAGGTTAGAGCTTCCGTATCCTCGCTCTCACACCCGGCTGTCGCGTGTCAAATTCATGACACGTGGTGATGTGGTGAGCACCACGCATTAGACAACCGCATTATTACCCCTTGTTCTTTCGAACGCAGGTTCCCAATTATTTAAAGCGACTGGGTAGGCCGCCCGCCAGGCATCGATCTGGGATTTGAACTCCAGACTTCCGCGCCGCAGTCTGATGCTCTAACCATCAGAGCCACGCTGGCGAAAAATGATAATATGGCTAGAAATAATGATGGAAAAATAATTTAAGTCATCGAAAAAAACAGTAAATATTAATTTAGAAATTACGTCTTTAAGAAGTATAAATGTGAAGATCTACTTAACGCAATTCCCACGAACACAATTAAATTGTTTTGCTTTCAGCCAGATAGTTATGCTTATTTATAGTAGTAGAATTTGTAATGTAAAATTCTCCAATTAAGAATCTTTGTGTAGGCAAGTATACATCTGAAATGTATCAACATATCATCACAGGAAGAATGGTCATACTAATACTATCTGTACAACTTGCAGTAATTTGGCACATGGCACATTTTGAACATACACACATGCAAGTAAATAAAATCAAATATGTTTATTCACAAAATTAATACAATATCCATCTTTTGTATATAAAACTAAAAATAACACATTCGGAGATTTGTAATCTAGCTTTACCAGCAATCCAACTGTAATCTATTACCAATATAAGACACACCAAATTAGTGAGATTATATTGTATTTCATTTTGCTTCATGGTAGCTTTCTATTTCAATTTTGTAACTTCCAGTCGCCGCTATTGTTTATTGAATAAATTATAAAGACTGTTCAATAGTAAACTTTCCTAACCTATTTGTGCATGCAGGGACAAAAACGTATGTTATTATGTATAGGTTATCCATAATTTGGGTTTTGCAAGCTAACTGGTGGTTATGCCTCATATACAGGTTGTCCGAAATCCGTTTTGAACATAGGAAATTAATGAGTGCGACAAGGAACACATAAACAAAATGAGTAGCGGGACAAAGATAGAACGTAATCATGGCTAGCTAAATTTCTAAACTAAAATTAAGTCAATGAAACAAAAACACTTCTGTCAAATATTTTATCTGTCATCAAGAGTATAAAGTGAGGTTTAAATATACTATTGTTTACTATTCACATAATTATTTTAAATATTTAAACCTCACTTTATACTCTTGATGACAGATAAAATATTTGACAGAAGTGTTTTTGTTTCATTGACTTAATTTTAGTTTAGAACTTTAGCTAGCCATGATTACGTTCTTTGTCCTGCTACTCATTTTGTTTATGTGTTCCTTGTCGCACTCATTACTTTCCTAAGCTGCTCAATCGAGACATACACATTCTCTCAGACAGTCAGGCAGCACTGAAAGCGCTAAACGCTTTCAGTACTTCATCGAGACTGGTCAAGGAATGCAAATCCAAACTTCAAACCTTAGGCCAGGGAAATACAGTAAAATTATGCTGGATCCCAGGTCACCAAGGTATTGAAGGAAACGAAAAGGCGGACAAGCTCGCAAAAGAAGCAGCCCGTAATGCAATGACCGGTCCAGAACCTGGTCTAAGCATTCAGAAAAACCAAGCCCGTTCAGCCATTAATGAATGGGTCAATACCACACACCAACTAAGGTGGAGCAACTACAATCAAGCAACACACTGCAAAAGATTGCTAAAAACTCCGAATCCACAAACCACCAAAACCCTGTTGAGACTGAACAGAACTCGAATCAAGCAAGTAGTCAGTCTACTAACAGGCACTGGAGCATTCAGAGAATTTATGCACAGGATCAATATCTATAGAGATGAACCTGTTTGCAGACTATGCCAAGAGGATGATGAAACAGCCTATCATATCCTCTTTGAATGTCCAGCATTAGAGCGTAAAAGACACCAACTCGATTGGAGCCTTAACTCTATTGACAACCGCAAGCTAGTAGGGGACATTGCAAGTCTAGTAAAAGATACGGATGTCGGCCTGCTAACTTGAAAACTCCCGACAGTACAAAAAGCCCAAAGGGCTGACGTGCGCAAGCCAACAAAAGGCAGTCGTGAAATGTAATCTAATCTAATCTAATCTAATCTACCGTAACTTCTTTGTGTTTTAACAATAGTTTTTCGCCGATGGTCAGTAAATGCATGATATGACAGTTGACGGTCGATAATGTAACACATTTAATGATTAGGCAGTAAATACATTGACACAATGACTAGGCAGTAAATGCATTAATAATACCCTAAATTATTATGACACAATTCAATAGCAACGACACTGTATAAGCCACTTCAGTGCAATCGTATTTTCACTTGAGTACAGAAAAAATTATTTTAAAAATGTAAATCTTAAATGATCGGTGAAAAAGTTATATGTTTGATATGGCAATAAAGCAGATTTAAAGCCTTAGCTGGCTTAAACTGCCAGCCGTAGCTTTTAATCATATGCTTTATTGCCTTATTTGGATGGTTGTTTAAGTGTCTTATGGTCAGGAGAACCTTCCTGGTTTGTCTGACCGCCAATTTTTGCTAGTTCATTTAGCGTTACCCAGGGTGCACCACGAGGAGGCGAACTAGCTAGAAAACCACCAACCAAGACCGCACTAAACGCAACTGAAGATGAATGGAGCATCACCGACGCTTGGTATCAGGAATGGACGTCGAAACAAAACAGTGACATGCCATGCATCACCAACTCACCACCAGGCTTCGACTTACCAAGGAAGATCTGGTGCACGCTAAATAGAATCAGAACGCAGCATGGCAGATGCGCCTATTCTTTACACAAATGGGGCAAGAGTCCAAGCCCCTCCTGCCAGTGCGGCGAAAACCAAACCATCAAACACATCGTGGAGGAATGCCCAGAAACGGCTTATAACGGCAGACCAGAAGATTTCCTATTGGCGACTCCAGAATCAATAGAGTATATAAATTTGTTAAATGTTCGTTTGTAATAATTTTATTGTCATATACATACTTTTGTGTCTTAACATGCCATACGATAAATAAATAAATTGCCTTATTAAACAAATAGCTATTATGAACAAGTCCAGAAAGAGTATCTTTAGGTCTGAAAGCTTACCAGTCCTGTAAAGGGCATTTCTGGATGAGTCATGTGCAACAGTTTTGAAAATGTTGTCAATCTTATGATTGGTTGTTAAGAATTGTAACCTCAGTAGTGGAGCAATTTACAATACGATAATGACAGGCTGTCAAAGTCAAGTTACTGTATAGTTGTAAATTTGAGAATGAGAAATTTTGGAAAAAATAAGATTCCCAAAATTGAACGCATCTGCATGAGTTTTGAAAAGTAATTGTAAAAATCATATGCATAATTACTGTAGTTGCTCACTTTTGCTTGACAGATGACAGGACACAATTAAATTTCCGTGATGTACGCCACTAAAATTGTCATAGCAATAACATATCTCAATTTCGCCTATTTAGTTATCAGAAATTCTCAGTACGTGAACACAGCTATAAATAATGAAACATTACTACAATAATAAACAAGCATTATAATAATATATTTCCTATTATTCCCTTTAAGGGACATAGGGTAGCTATGAGTTCTTTCGAAGTTTGTCGGTCCCTGGCCAGGTAACCAAGCACTGCTATGCTCATCTTCGTCCCTTTTTCTATCGTTCTTCATATTTCCCTGAGCCCCCTGTATACCTCTTCCCTGTCCTTTCTCAGAGTATGCCCTAGCCAGCCCAGCTTTCTCTTCCTTATTTCTATGTTGATGTCTTCTTGCCCTGTCCTCCATAATTCCTCTTTCGAGATTACTTCTGGCCATCTCACTTTAAGTATATGTCTTAGATATCTATTTATAATAACTTCTAGCTTTTGTTTTATTATATTTGTGATGCACCAAGTCTCTGACCCATAAAGCAGCACCGATTTCACCATCGCATTAAAAACATTTATTTTGGTTCTGTCTGCAATCTTGTCCGCGCACCACATATTTTTAGACTTATAAACACCCCCATTGCTTTATTGATTTTTGCCGTAATATTTTAAATAAACCACCTCGGGAGTAAGACACAACAAAAGAAAAATCATCCAAATCGGTCAAGTCGTTCTCGAGTTTTTGCGTTACTAACACACTAACGCACTAACACACGGCGATTGATTGTTATATATAAGATATAACAAGAGATCAATAAAAAAACCAGTTAAGGTAGGCTGTGATATGTGTTATACGTTTGGCAGTACTGAAGTGTATTGTCAGTCTACGTCAAATTCGAGATTAGTAGGTTAGGTTCTGTTTGTTGTTTGACACAGACTGGCGTAAAACTTAACCTGCAAATCTCGAATTTAACATAGACTGACAATACACTTCAGTACTGCCAAACGTATAACACATAGCACAGCCTACCCTAATTGGTTTTTTTATTGAACTCTTGTTATAATCATAACTTTTTCTACCGTTAAGTGTAAAGGTGTATGGTCTCTAGTCTGTATTGCACACAAGGTTTTTCCATTGTCTTTTGTTCTTCGCCAGTTTTGCAGCCTCTTTCAACTCAATGTTTCTTTTCTTTAGTAACTCTGCTATTACTCCATCCCATGTTTTCTTGGGCCTACCTCTACCTTTCTTCCCTTGTGTCTTCGTTTCCCATATGCGCCTCACTTGCCTTTCTTCGCTGAGCCTTATTAGATGAGCCTTATTAGATGAGCAAACCACCCTAGCTGTTTCTGTTCGATTTTTGTTGCAATAGGCTCTATCTCCAAATCTTCCCTTATTTTATCATTCTGTATTCTATGCCTATGTTTACTGTAGAAAACTTAGTAATGGACTGTAGTATATTTTCGTTGATTCAAGTTAGTAAGATTATTATTTGCAATGTCGTGCACAGATGAAATAAAAATCACTGGTTAACATTATACGTTTTAATTAACTACTAATAAACAAGCACAGTTAACAAGATAAAAGAAACATGGTACGCGGCTGACTACTGCGTCATCGAAGGCACGTTCAAACAGCAAGTGAAAATGTTTTTTCCTACTGACTAGTTACATGAATACAATGGTGGCGGCGCTGCTACCAGAAAACTGTTTGAGCGGCAAATTTTGTACGCCCAAATATTGAATATAGTTAACATTTACTTTATGCACTTTGTCTTTAAAGTTCTTTAATGATATCCATGATGATTATGAACAAAGTAAGGCTTAGGACTCTTCCTTGTTTTAGGCCTTCTTCTACTGGGAATTCTTCTGACTGTAATCGTCCTTACGTAGTTTTTGTTATTTCTATAGACTTTCAATTCCTCTTATCAATTTCTTCCCCACACCTCTCCTCTTTAAACTATCCCACACTAGTTTTCTGGGTATTCTATCGAACGCCTTTTCCATATCTAAAAATGCCATATGTACTTCTCTATTTATGTTGGCTTTTCCAATTAGTTGTTTGATAGAAAATATGTGATCCTGAGTGCTTCTTCCTTTCCTGAAACCACTTTGTATTTCATCTAAATTTGGTTCAATTTTTAGTCTCAGTTTCTCATCTAGTACTCTCTCATACAGTTTTGCAACTACACTTAATAGCATTATACCCCTATAGTTCTGACAGTCCCTTGGGTCACCTTTCTTGAAGAGTGGCACTATTATGCTGATTTTCCAATCTTTGGGTACTTCTCCCTTATCCCATGCTAGGTTAAATATCCTTGTCAGAGCCCCTATGCCTTTGTCTCCCAAGATTATGTAACATACTCCGTGTGATTTGGGCATGCCCTGCTGATTTTCCTTTTTTGATTTTCTTTATCAGCCTGATGATGTCTTCTTCTTTTATTGCTTGCGTTTGGTCTTCATTGTTTTCTGGGTAAAATTCTTGTGTTCTCTCTATTCCTTGATAATTAACTTCTGTTCATTATGTCATCTCCTTCAGTTAATATTTTGTTATCGCTATCTTTTATTTGTTTAAATGTACATTTTTGTTCTTACCTTACATTTTTGATGACTTTGTAAAATAACTTTTGATTTGACCTGCTGCCTTCCTCCATTTTTTTACCAAACTCCTCCCAAGATGATTCTTTCGCCTGTCTGATAATTCCTTTAACTTTAGTTCGCTGTTCTTTCCATTTTTCTTTCTTTAGTTTAATTTCTTCTTTTATCTCTTTACTCCACCAACGTGTTTGTTTCCTCCTTTCATTTGGCATTATTGTTCCACAGACTTCTCTTGCTACTTTAAGCAATATTTCTTTCCACTCTTGCCATACCTTCTCTATGTTTTTGTCATTCCATTCCTTTTCCATGGAATCTACTTTGTTATCTACCTAAACTCTAAACTTATTTGTTGTTTCTTCTTCCGATAACTTATATATCTTTATCGCTTCCTTTGAATTCGTAGTTATTTTAGAGGTGTTCTTTTCTATCTTTTGTGTCTGAATTTTTATTCTTCCTACCACTAGGTAATGGTATGTATGTCAAATCCTCTGAATACCCTAACGTCTTTTAGTTCTTCTCTATACCTCCTGTCCATGAGAATGTAGTCTATAATGGATCTTTCATTCCGGCTCTATACGTCTCTGTCCCCTTTATAACAATATTATTTTTCTTACATGCTTTCTACTAGTTTTCTACTTTTTCTTTTAGTATTTCAATTTCTTTACGTAGCTCCTTCTTTTCAGTCTCCCATTGTACTTCTCTCTTTAAAAATTCTTCTTTCAAACCCCTAATTTCTTCACCATACTACTTCATTTTCACCTTGATATCTTGCACATCACTTATTGTGCTTTTTACATCTCCATTTATTTCATTGAGTTATTTTGCCCTGCCAGCTATTAACTCCTGTAACTTTTCCATGTCGCAGGTTGTCTTATTTCTCCTGCTGTTCACTTTTTGATTTTGTTTCTGGTGGTGTTCTTTGTGTTAATTTACTCCTCTTGAAGAACTCCACTTTCCGTTCTCTTTTCCTTTCTGCTGGGCTTTCTCTTCTCTCTTCCTTTTGCTAATTAGCTCTGCTTCACTTTTCTGATGCTATGTATTCGTTTCTGTACAGTTGTTTCAATATCAGTCATTTAGGCTTCGCACTATTGAATTTAAACATTTTTTCCGATCCTGCGCGAAGTTTAAGGGTATTACTTGTATGTCGTTTTTACATTTTCACGCTTCTTCGCACTAAAAGTTCAGGACCTAGCCGTTATCCTATCGTTGTTTCTTGTCGGCCGACTCGAACTATTTATACAAATACATTTAATGCACCAATCTCTGGTAACTTGAATATGACGCGTGCCGAAATGTATGGTGTGCCCCTGGCCTTGCGTCCGCGAAAATTACCTAAACAACAATGAACTTCCGCACTTTCGCTGTAATTTTCCGCTTTTGTTTTACTTTGTCGCTTCACTTTTTTTGTACTATTATGCCTGTACACTTTCCACACTTTAACACCCACTCTGCCTTTAAATACCACGCTTATTTCGCCATGAGTCAGGGCTGCGTGCGATAGCTTGCTGACGTCGTCTCAAGCAAAACAAGCATTATACCTTTGTAAAAATCTAGAGATATTAGTAGTTCCTTTCTTTCGAAACCACAAACCAATCAAAACTTCAATTTTTCAAAAGTCATGTAATAGTATATTGTTATTAGGAGTAAAAGTGATACTGTGTGAGGCGAGTCCGGATGCTTTTGACTGACGAGCGTAAGCGGGTCAGACAAGTCCGGGCGAGGCACACAAAAAATTACTTCTTGTGTAATTACTTGCCAAGAAAAAAAATTTAATTATGGTAGATAGTACACAGTGTAACCGATTAAACTTGATGCAGGCAGGATATCATCCCTGATTATATAATTCATTACATAGTAAGCCAATAGAAAATTTCTATTTATCATAGTTACGATGTATAGATTAGCGATTATACGCTAGACAACGTGATACAACAGTTTTGGTTTTTCGCTGGGTCCAACAATGAAAAATATTCAATTTAGAGCCATGATTTTGAACATCGTTGTTATAGTAACATTGTTGGGGATTTTAATACATTTGATATTACTACAAAATAATAAGTTTTTTTCTTGTTTAATCAATTTTCCATTCATTATATAATTGTAACGAATATTACTGGATCATTAAAAATAATCAATGACTTCTCACCAACTCGACGTATCCCTGTCGCTGTCGTGATTTTTTGGAGAATACGTCTCGTTGGTCGGGAAGTAAAATAATGGATTATTTTTATGCTCTTGTGGTATTATAACTGAATAAAAAGCAGATCAGTATACAGCTCCTACGTTATTAAAAATTGGGAATTCTTTAACATACAAAATTGATAGAAAACTGAATTATGAATGAATAAATCTCAAGGAAAAAGCTACAATTGAAATTTGATATTTCCAATGATTTTGTATACTATTAAAAAAAAGCTAGTACAAAATAGCGATTTGTGTAACAAATGCTAAAAGTGAATGTTTATGCACGAGACATGAAAATTATGAAATGAAGCCGAAGCACACTATTAGCATGAGTTTGCACACAATATTTTTAAATTTACCGTTATTAATCCATAAATGTCGATTTAACAAAGGTTTGCATTTATGACAGTTATAATTTATGTCATAGTAAAGAGATGGCCTTGATGGCGCAGGTGACTGTTTCTGCAGCCGGTAGCTGTCAAAGTTAGTTATCAAAGGTAATTATAATAGTTACACATTTTACTTTATTCATGGCATAATGCTTTAATTATTTAAAAAACACTTTACCTCTAACGAAAGAAGTAACTAGAATAACTTTATAACCTCACTTCCAGTTTAAAATTCTAAATTCAACACCAGCTGTTTACTTTTAGCACATGTGCTAAAAGTAAACAGCTGTTTGCACTTTTAACACACTGATTTATAAACCGTCATTTTTAGTGAAACAAGCTAGTGCTAAATAGCCTACTTTTAGTAGTGGTCATAGAAAAATATATTTTTCGTTTACCATTTCCTAAAGGAGGCTTTTATTTGACACTTACCATACATCAAAAGTATGTTATTATTACACTATGCAATAAAAATTTTATTGCACACTCCTGTCACTTTATATCACACTTCTGTCAAAACCACTATTAAATTTGGTGAGTTCTTAACTTAAAACAATGAAAGCATACCTAACATGATTTTTAGCGAGTTTGTCAAAATAAAATGATGTCAACGTTTTTAATTTCTTTTAGCATAAATATGTGGTAGTCGAAAAAATTATGTATAAAACTCGTATCTAAAGCATCTTTTTTGCACTTGTGAGATTTAAAGAATTCGCTTTGGCTTATTGTTTAAACTTTCTGACTTGTGCAAAAAGGTGGCACTTTCGTTATTCGTTGTATAAATAGCTATTTTGTTTCCTGCATTGAAAAGCTATCAATTTTGGCAGTGTTTAGCAGCCAAAAACACAAATTTTTTTATATACTAGTACCGTTTACTTTCCGGCAGTAATATCCACAGCTACAAAAACTAACAACCATTTCCACGAGTCGAAATCAAAATAGACACTCCCATTTTGCTGTATTATCATGACCACAACTTTTCCCAACCTCTTCGGTTAAACTTTCATTTTATAATGCTTCTAAAACAGTAGAATAAAAAATTATGTATGCAACTCATACAAAAATGGAATTTTAGACTCGCCTAATTTATGTGCCTCGCTCGCTTCATCATAAATTGCGGCTGGTTCAAAAAAGTCCTTAATTTCGCACTTGTAACTTAAATAGCTATTATTAATAAAATTCATGACATACAAAGTCAACAAAAGCAATAGAATAAATACTTTCACTCTGCAATTGATTTAAGATAATATTCAAATTAAGTTTCTATTCAAAACAAGAAGTCATTTGCCTCAACAAATCTGTCTTTTATGAAACAGGTATTCAAAGACGTGTAACAAATTGATATGTATATGCTGCATAAGTAGATACTATAATCAGTTGGTCACCTCCTTTCAGATTATTATGGAAAAAACCATTTGTGCAAGCCGCAGGTGTGCGTGCAAAGGGCCGCATGTTTGACATGCCTGTTCTAGAGAGAATTTAAAAAAGAAAATTCTAAAAAACATTATTTTGTAGTTTGCAATCATTTAATATAATATTAATTTCAAAACCATACTCTCATAATGAGATTATTATTTAAAATTTACTTAAAATGACTTAATAACAAATTGCTGTTCGTTTCTTAGAACGCTTTCTTTCGTCTGCTAATGTTTAAGAGAATATACAGTTTATATTTCTTCACATAGTGCAGAAAACTATATGAATAAGTCGTTATTTAATGACACAAACATTATTAACATTGCACACTATAAACAGTCTCATTCCATTAATAAGTTTATAGAAAAAGCTTTTGGGTTCAAAACCAGTTCTCGTTTTATACATTTTAGGTGTAGGAGGAAACATATACTTAAATACCGAATGATGCAGGATGCCTATATTTGTTTCTTCCCACTCTTTCATGCATAGAAATGTATCGAATGCACTTTTTATGGTTATTCATACAATTATAAGGTGGATGACACTGCTGACAAAAGCGTACACAAATCTGAAACATTCCTAGTTGTTTTGTTGAATTGAATCAAATCTACAGTAAAAACAAAAACAAAACAAATCTGCTACTGTCCCGTAACACTAATAAATAATCATACAACTAACATCGCTTGCAAAGCTTGTTAAAATTATCAACATGAAGATGATGACTAAGTGAAAAATAAATTCCCAGCAATAACCCCTTCACAGGTTGTAACAGCACATCCACATTGCGATTCTGTCTGTTACAACAGTCAACATGTTATGTACATCAACGAAACCTGCACCACTGGACACATTAAATTCATTTCAAAGCATTTACTTTTTAATAAATCCAATACCGTAGTCGTAGCAGCCACGATAAGAGCCATTTAATCGAGTTAACTGACAATTACTGCGACTTAATTGCCTAATTGGATTTTAAATTTTGTCTCAAAAACAATGCCATAGAAAAAGTGGACAAGACTCCCACACATTAGACTGGAGTGAGTGAAAGGAATGGACTAAGATGAACTCTGAAAATTTACATTTGCATTAAATCACCCTGCTGATGCCACCTACTGTTTTTTACTGCTGTTTAAAATTTCAGAAAAAGGGAAATTGGCTTCATTTGACATATAATTTCTGGGATGCACAGATTTATGCATATGCAGTAGAGATGGGATATACTGCTACTAACTAGTAACGTTCTCTTCGTTCCCATTACCGAAATATAACGTTACTAATAAAACTCTCACATACACACGGCGTTCCTTAATGTGAGCCATCAATGACAGCTGATGCTGTTATTTTTGTAGTTTTTGAACACAATAGTACCATAGATCTCGTTAACAAGGGAACACGTTATTTTCTGAGCAAGTAATGAAACGTAACATTGCCGCAAAATAACATTATTGAAATAACGACCCATCTTTAATATGTAATTTTCAAAAAATATGTAATTATTAAAACTACAACAACATTTTTGGTTGCATTATCATGTTTAATGCATTTTAGTTTTGCTAAATTTATATTAGAGATTTTAAGCAAATTAAAACTATTTAAACAATCAATGTTTGAACTGCATACACTGAACACGCAAAGGTCAACTTCTCGTATCCTTGTTGGTTGATATGACAACAAAATAGCAGGTCCATTATAAATTTAACAGTCCTAGGACTGTTATAGAACATTGTTTCGTATATAGTTACTATAAAAACAACAATCACGCACTTTATTTCGGCAGACAATATTTGTCATATTCAACGGTATTTTTATTTTTATTAGTTGATAGCGCAAAAAATGTTATATTATACGAGACTCGATTGTTAAGTACCTTACTGTAACAGTCCTCAAAAAATAGCGCAATTCGGCCCTGGGGGCCTAGTTCTCAGTTTTTTCAGCTGTTTGGGAACAGTATCCAATTTAATTTTTTAAATAATAATTACAAATCGTTTATTTCATTTCAATTTAAAATTTTTATTTTAAAAATTAAATTGGATACTGTTTGCGAATGCATAATAAAAATTTGGAAAAGACATTGGTAAAATTGTTCATACTGCGCCATATAAATTCGCGGATGCATTCAGTCTGACAACCATGCATATTCTGACCCGAGTGATGCTGATTGCTTTGTTGTCATTTAGGATCCCTAAACTACATGTTTACCGTATCAAACATTACCAACAAATCGATTAAATCCAAACAATTAGCAATTATGAAATATTCTAGACGTAAAATAGGTAAATCAATATGGCACCTAACATTACCTCATATTTTTATATAATTAGAGCGATTCATACGGTTATCTTGAATTATTTAATCGTCTCCCAACATTTGTGACATTTTTGTAGAACATTGTATATTTTGTAGAGAGTTTAATATATTAATAATTATTATTGAGTATAACTACTAGATTTTTAAAAAAAGTTGTTTGACATTCATTTTATCCACTTAAGAAGCTGTGCCCACTCAACCGCTGTGGCAATTTCCGTTCAAAACAGTATCAACACTTCCACTATAAAAGTTTAGTAATTTGTAGACACATCCGTGAACTCCAAATCCATTTACAACAGCTACATAAAACCTAAATTCACAAGCACTAACCTTATAATTGCTGCTTTGCATCCATGGTATCAAGCCATCTACCAACTGCCCGATGTCTTGGCACGTTGTGGAGTTGGATGGCTCTGCCAGGTACGCGAGAAGATCGGCACCTACCTGTTGGCGAAACTTCGTGTCCGCCTTAGGCAGGTGCGGCATGAAGCCATCCAAGTCTTTCGGGCAGGTGTATGCCATTGTGGCTCTGCTGCAATCTGTAACGAAACGAGATCTGCATGAGCATTTGTAGCAGAGCTATATTTGTGACTGATTCCTTGCACCTGTGCATTGCCGGTTTCGGGGCGCATTTACAATAAATCAACTAAAGATATTTAAAATATGACACAATCAAGTTGTCAAATAAGGAGTTTGTCCTTCAACAAGAAAGCAGAGAAACACAGAACTGTCTCAAAATAATCCGCATGACCAATTGCGAAAACGCAAGTGCTCTTGTAATAAAACGGGGCTATTCATAAGTAGCGGAAAATAGAAATAAAAACGAAAAAAATCGTTTGATAGTTGACATCGGAAATACTAAAATAGGTTGGACGTGGGATTAACTAAGAAATTAACAAAAATTACGAAAATATATTCTATACTCACCACTTATGTTATTCTAACTACCATAGGCTTAATATCTTCGAAAAATGTACACGCACTAAGTAGTACTTTATGAGAATTTCGAACAGTAACACTACTTTTAGCTATGTAAAACCGCAGCCATATTCTACATCGTTTGCAGCTCTTTTGACAACTGGTTTAGCTCAGAACCGAACCAATACTGTAATTCGATAAAAATTAAATAGTAGAGATCAGAACGAATGCAACCCACGGTGTTTCAAAAATAATGTAACTTTACTGACACCTACGCCTGAGTTGATAGGTTAGGTAAGAACGTTTATAAAGCCTGCCAGCCACTCTGTTTTGCCATTCATCTCAATAGTTTACATTTTGCCCATTGGCGCTAGCTCACACAATTTGACATTTCAAATTTGAAAGCTTGTGCTTGCTTAAAGCGTTTTTGAAAAGTCTTGTTGCATTTCTTCATATGGAAATAGGGACAAAAAGTGTCTCTTTCACGAATTTCCATCAAATATGGTACATTTTTGTGGCTGGATAAATGCTATCGCAAGGGGAAAATATGAACGGAACGGGTAATGTGGTGGACAAACATCCTTAATAATGTATTCGCCCATAAAGGGGTTTGTAGGTCGCTAAACAGTCCTTAACGTTGTTTATCTTCATCGATGTTGTTATAGCTATAATAACCAAATTAGTTTTAGTATCATTAAGAGCTTCATTACGGCACTCTTTTTATTTAAAAAAATACATTGAATCAGAATTTATTGATGAATATCAAATATTGAACAATGCACGTTTACTTATGGCACTTAACGAGACTCCTTTGATTGCCGCAAAACTCGGCTCATCGCTTATTTTTGGCAATCAATCTCGTTTCGTTAAGATGCTCATAATTAAATTTGTACCGTTAATATCTCTAATAATAGAGATATCGAAAAAACTTCTTAGTTTTAAGCATAAATCTAATACTTACTATATTGCTAGCGGCTATGAGTTGCAAACTAGCCGATGAAGTGAGACACACAACCAACTCCTTCATGTATACGGTGAGCTGTGCGCAAGCGCGGCGGCGCCGTCCGCCCAATGGGGATGTGGTCAAGTTTAAAATTCGCTTCTAAAGGCGGAGTTCGAATTCTCACGCATGCGCACGAGGCGCGTTATACTCTAAGTGAGACTATGTCGGCGCCGTAATGTTTTCTGAAGTTTCCAGGCCCTACCAGCAATATATGTGTATTATATATATGGTTTTAAGTGCCAGTATACAACCTACAAATTGACGTAAACCAGAAGCCATGGCCTCCTATTTTTATGTAATGATACATGACTTTGGGTTTTTAAATAGAACACCCCGTATCTTTTTAGATATTTGAAATCAGCGCAAAAATACTTTATGATAGCATGCTTAAACTATATTTTTTACATTTTTATTTTTTTAATTAGAAAAAAATATGTATCTACAGTAGGTAAAATCATTAACATCGAACAAGAAATTCAAAACAAATTCCACTTGGCTCTAAAAGTTTCTCATCATCAAATTATCGCAACAAACATAATAAAACAATTGAAAACCATGATTTTTAGCAATATTATTTTTGAATTATGTTTTCCGATTTTTTAATTTTTAAACGCTACTCTTAAACGAAATGACGAATATCGTACGTCCTTGGAAAATTATTTTATTGTAGTTTGCAACTGTTTGATGAAACTCTTATTGTTCTATTAAAAAAACATAGTTCTCAATTGTTTTTGTACGTTTGGTGCGATAATTCGACCATGAACAATATACACAGGCAAGTGGATTTGTTTTGCATTTCTTATTTATTTGTTAGTTACTTTTAGTAAATAAATACTTTTAATTTAAAAAATAACGAGTTTCAAAATGTTAGTTTAAGCATCCTATCATAAAACAATAACACTGATTTAAAATATCTAAAAATATACAGGGTATTCCATAAAAAACAAACCAGATACACAGTAAAAAACAATTTCTGTCAAGTGCTTATACACATAAAAATCGTTGAAAGGTTATTAAACACAAAGTTTAGATTAAATCCATAATAAATTTAACTGAAATAATGCCATTACGAAATCATTTCAGAATGATCAAACAACAGGCGACTCGTAACCAATTGATTTTCTGCTTTGCAATATTCAGTTGCAGTCTGAGTTTAAATTTCTCTACTCTTCTAAAGATTATATAGACTCGTGTTTAAATTCAACAGACAACTGAAATCGTTAGAACAAAAGCCCTGGTTAATAACCGATATACGTTAGTGTTAGAGGAACTACAACTGTAATGTAGGACAACAAGCTTTTCATTAAAACTGCTGTTCGATTCTTCCGACTTTTTAAATTAAAAAATTACAGCAGTGTAAATGTGAGGTGCGTTTGTAGCAAGTTGGATGTTCGCATAATCAGAAAGAAAGAAAAAATATAGAATTTTGTTTTGGCAGTATGTAGATGAATCTATGGGTTCTTAAGAATTTTGCGGCCCAGGTGGATGTGGGGGTTGCAAAATGGGGAAAACGTTATAATTATTAGAAATTTTTTTAAAACAATATTTGTACGAAATTTGCTATTTGAAGGATTTCTACGGGTCGATTGTATTTTGTAAGATAATTCGGGGTATGAGAATTATGTGACCCAGGTAAATTTGGGGGTTGCAAAATGGGGAAAACGTTATAACTAAAGCTGATATTATATGGCAAATGCATATATTGAATAATTGATATGCCGGAGAAACTTTTTGCATATGTATACTAATTATGTGAAAACAAATCGTTTAAGCCAAGCTTCATTTTGCATATTTTGCATATTTTTACGTTTTTGAGCATATTTTATGGATTTTGCATATTTGGTTATATTTAGCAATAATTTGTAATGTATGAAGAACTTTTTGAGATTTTTTTGTAAAATTTACTATTTTATTAAATTTATTAATAACATTTTTATGTACAACTGAGATATATACTTTCACTTTCTGCAGCTGGAGTGCAGTGTGCGTATCGAAATAAACAGAGGAAAGGGGAAGTCCCTGTTAAAATTGTTGACTATACAAACATAGATTGCCAGCAACCCCCATTTTTCCTATAGAAGCAGTGTATAAGGAATCGGCCAACACAAAATCCATTTCAAGAGTGTTGGGTGAATAACAGTCTGGTGGTGTTAGGGGAAATATCATTTTTATCGAAAAATTTTCAAGGTAAAGCAGCTAAATTCAACATTGACATCTCCTTGATGTCAAAAACATAATAGGCGTGTAAAATGCACAATATATATTTCAACAATTAAAATTGTCTTCTTCAGTTGCATACAATTTGAATAAAAACATCTTTACATATGAAAAACTAAGTTTCCTTAAAGTATTAAATGGAGTAACATTAGCTATTAGATGTTGGATTGAAGACATCTTGGATTAAATTAAGTAATCACACCTTGTTGTGATTTACAATAAACAGTATAGGGATTACAGTAGCTGGCCAGAGTATTGTCGAAAAATTTTCAAGGTAAAGCAGCTAAATTCAACATTGACATCTCCTTGATGTCAAAAACATAATAGGCGTGTAAAATGCACAATATATATTTCAACAATTAAAATTGTCTTCTTCAGTTGCATACAATTTGAATAAAAACATCTTTACATATGAAAAACTAAGTTTCCTTAAAGTATTAAATGGAGTAACATTAGCTATTAGATGTTGGATTGAAGACATCTTGGATTAAATTAAGTAATCACACCTTGTTGTGATTTACAATAAACAGTATAGGGATTACAGTAGCTGGCCAGAGTATTGTCGAAAAATTTTCAAGGTAAAGCAGCTAAATTCAACATTGACATCTCCTTGATGTCAAAAACATAATAGGCGTGTAAAATGCACAATATATATTTCAACAATTAAAATTGTCTTCTTCAGTTGCATACAATTTGAATAAAAACATCTTTACATATGAAAAACTAAGTTTCCTTAAAGTATTAAATGGAGTAACATTAGCTATTAGATGTTGGATTGAAGACATCTTGGATTAAATTAAGTAATCACACCTTGTTGTGATTTACAATAAACAGTATAGGGATTACAGTAGCTGGCCAGAGTATTGTCGAAAAATTTTCAAGGTAAAGCAGCTAAATTCAACATTGACATCTCCTTGATGTCAAAAACACGCCTATTATGTTTTTGACATCAAGGAGATGTCAATGTTGAATTTAGCTGCTTTACCTTGAAAATTTTTCGACAATACTCTGGCCAGCTTCTGTAATCCCTATACTATCATTTTTATGTTGATTACAACGTGAAGTTGGTGTTGGCAGTACATGTTTATATAGTCAAAGTTTAAAATGAATGACGTCTTTGAATAAAGATTAGGGAAATAAATATATTCATACAAAAAAATTTAAATTTTTCATTATTTAGAATACTCCTACTTATTTAAAAAAAATAGAGCATATTATGTGCATATATTATAACTTTGGGTGCATATACTCAACAAAATGTATGAATATATATGCGCATATTTTCGTACATTTGAGTGCATATAATTATCAGCTTTAGTTATAACTATCAGAAAAACCTTAAAATTAATATTTGTGTAAAATTTGCTGTTATGCGCTGTTTGGAGACATTCTACTGGTCGATTTTATTTTTTAAGAGAATTCTGGATGTACGAATTTTACGGCCCAAGTGGATTCGGGTGTTGCAAAATGGGGTAAACGTTATAATTATTAGAAAAACCTTAAAATCAATATTTGTGTGAAATTTGCTGTTTTGAGGCTTTGTACTAGTCGATTGTATTTTTTAAGAGAACTTGGGATGTGGGAATTATGCGGCCCAGGTGTATTTGGGAGTTGCAAAATGGGGAAAACGATATCACTATCAAAAAAATCTTCAAATCAATATTTGTGTGAAAATTGCTGTTTGAAGACTTTCTACGGGTCGATATTCGAGATATAAGAGTTTTGCGGACCAGTTAAATTTGAGGAATGCAAAAATGGGAAAAACTTTATAATTATAAGAAAAACCTTAAAATCAATATTTGTGTGAAATTCGCTGTTTGGAGACTTTCTACTGGTCGATTGTATTTTTTAAAAGAGTTCGGGATGCGGTTGTGAGAGGGATTACCTTAATTTCTTAATTTTTAAATAAGGAAAATGTGCAATTTTTATTCTGGCTCTTTGTGAAATTGTAAATTTCCAAGTAAATAGTAAATAGGGTGTCGGATTGTATTTTTCACTAACATAAATAACATTTCGTGGGTTAAGATCATTGCTGCCCTGCACTTGTTTTCAGAATGATAGTGGCCACTGGCAGAGTTGAGATGTTAGTGTCAGCTATTTATACTAAAACTTAATGCGGGGTTGTAATAGAAAAAGTCTGGTGTGATACACTCACACAACTTCCTTTTACAGCGTTTTTATAATTAGCCAAAAATTTGATTTTAAATTTTTAAGCATTTGTCAAAAAATTTCAAAAATTACAAATTCTACAAATACGGTACAAAATAGAGCGTTAGTTGAAGAGACAAATTTTCTCTAAGATTTTAAGCTGAATTGGAAAATATTATAATAATATACCGCGTGTTCTATTTAAAGTAGAAGTTAATACAAAAAATATAAAAAAAACAAAAAACCCATTTTAGAAGTATTCAACTGGAAAATCACCTATCTCACTTCAATGTACATTAAAAATGTAAAAAAAAATTTGAAAAAATCGTTGAAGCCGGTTTTGAAATTTTTTTAAAAAACTGGAAAATGACTAGAGTAAACACCTACTTCCGGTTATGCGATTTTCTTCAAAAGCACACACACACACACACACACACACACACACACACACACACACACACACACACACACACACACACACACACACACACAGAAACCAATAAACAAAAAAAATTTTTTTTGGGTTCAGCAGACTCTAAAACGTGAAGATCTGTTGAAAAGTCAATTTCGAATTTTTGGGGTTAATCCAATACTTCCTTTATCGTAAAAGGAAGTAAAAGTATGACTGTCACAACTAGTTGTACAAATTACTATTTAGTCACGAGTGGGGCAGAGTTAAAACGCGAGTGAGCGAGCGTTTTAAGCCCCGCGAGGTACTAAAGATGCTTTACGCATGTGTATCGTATAATATTTTATCTATAATAGAATCTAGAAAACACGATAAATATAAAATAGTATATTGTACAACTAGTGTTAAAAATAGCATTTTTCACGCGAGTGGGGGAGTTTGGTAACCACGAGCTGCAGGCGAGTGTTATAAAGCCATATATGTATTACTTCTATATTGCTAGTAGGGTCTGGGAACGGGCGAAATCACTACGGCGTCGACATGTCTCACTCTGAGTACTACGCGTCTCCTGCGCATGCCTGAAAATTCGAAGCCGAATTTTAAACTTGACCGTGAGCACGGCCAACTAAAAAAACAAACAAAAAGAGCTGATAAACGCCGGCGTTCACCAAGGCCGCTTTTGTGCTTTGCTATAATTTAATACCGCATCTAATAACACAACAAAGTATTAACTTTTACTATATTAATACAAAAACGAGAATTAATGCACTTGCAGGATTTATATTGAGTAATAAATAGAATTTATCTATCTCTAATGACGTTGTACAGCCGCCATTTACGAATTGCTGCGTTGTTAAAAATTGAATGATACACCGCAAAGTGTTGAAAAGCATTATATTGACGCTTTTGCGAATTCGACACAAACAAAAAGTGCTGATAAACGCCGGCGTTCACCAAAGCCGCTTTTCATGCTTTGCTATAATTTAATACCGCATCTAATAACACCCCAAAGCATTAACTTTTACTATATTAATGCAAAAACGAGAATTGAATGATACACCGCAAAGTGTTGAAAAGCATTATATTGACGCTTTTGCGAATTCGACACAAACAAAAAGTGCTGATAAACGCCGGCGTTCACCAAAGCCGCTTTTCATGCTTTGCTATAATTTAATACCGCATCTAATATCACCCCAAAGCATTAACTTTTACTATATTAATGCAAAAACGAGAATTAAGGCACTTGCAGGATTTATATTAAGTAATAAATAGAATTTATCTATCTCTATTGACGTTGTACTGCCGCCATTTACGAATTGCTGCGTTGTTAAAAATTGAATGATACACCGCAAAGTATTGAAAAGCTTAATATTGACGATTTGCGAATTCGACACAAACAAAAAGTGCTGATAAACGCCGGCGTTCACCAAGGCCGCTTTTCGTGCTTTGCTGTAATTTAATACCGCTTCTAATAACACCCCAAAGCATTAACTTTTACTATATTAATACAAAAACGAGAATTAAGGCACTTGCAGGATTAATATTGAGTAATAAATAGAATTTGTCTATCTTTATTGACGTTGTATAGCCGCCATTAAATAATTACTGCGTGTTTAAAAATTGAATGAAACACCGCAAAGTGTTGAAAAGCTTTATATTGACAATTTGCGAATTCGACACAAACAAAATGTGCTGATAAACGCCGGCGTTCACCAAGGCCGCTTTTCGTGCTTTGCTATAATTTAATACCGCATCTAATAACACCCCAAAGCATTAACTTTTACTATATTAATGCAAAAACCAGAATTAAGGCACTTGCAGGATTTATATTAAGTAATAAATAACATTTGTCTATCTCTATTGACGTTGTACAGCCGCCATTTACGAATTGCTATGTTGTTAAAAATTGAATGATACACCGCAAAGTATTGAAAAGCTTAATATTGACGATTTGCGAATTCGACACAAACAAAAATTGCTGATAAACGCCGGCGTTCACCAAGGCCGCTTTTCGTGCTTTGTTATAATTTAATACCGCATCTAATAACACCCCAAAGCATTAACTTTTACTATATTAATACAAAAACGAGAATTAAGGCACTTGCAGGATTTATATTGAGTAATAAATAGAATTTATCTATCTCTATTGACGTTGTACAGCCGCCATTTACGAATTGCTGCGTTGTTAAAAATTGAATAATACACCGCAAAGTGTTGAAAAGCTATATATTGACGATTTGCGAATTCGACACAAATAAAAAGTGCTGATAAACGCCGGCGTTCACGAAGGCCGCTTTTCGTGCTTTGCTATAATTTAATACCGCATCTAATAACACCCCAAAGCATTAACTTTTACTATATTAATACAAAAACGAGAATTAAAGAACTTTCAGGATTTATATTGAGTAATAAATAGAATTTATCTATCTCTATTGACGTTGTACAGCCGCCATTTCCGAATTGCTGCGTTGCTAAAAATTGAATAATACACCGCAAAGTGTTGAAAAGCTTTATATTGACGATTTGCGAATTCGACACAAACAAAAAGTGCTGATAAACGCCGGCGTTCACGAAGGCCGCTTTTCGTGCTTTGCTATAATTTAATACCGCATCTAATAACACCCCAAAGCAATAACTTTTACTATATTAATGCAAAAACCAGAATTAAGGCACTTGCAGGATTTATATTAAGTGATAAATAGAATTTGTCTATCTCTATTGACGTTGTACAGCCGCCATTTACGAATTGCTATGTTGTTAAAAATTGAATGATACACCGCAAAGTATTGAAAAGCTTAATATTGACGATTTGCGAATTCGACACAAACAAAAATTGCTGATAAACGCCGGCGTTCACCAAGGCCGCTTTTCGTGCTTTGCTGTAATTTAATACCGCATCTAATAACACCCCAAAGCATTAACTTTTACTATATTAATACAAAAACGAGAATTAAGGCACTTGCAGGATTTATATTGAGTAATAAATAGAATTTATCTATCTCTATTGACGTTGTACAGCCGCCATTTACAAATTGCTGCGTTGTTAAAAATTGAATAATACACCGCAAAGTGTTGAAAAGCTATATATTGACGATTTGCGAATTCGACACAAATAAAAAGTGCTGATAAACGCCGGCGTTCACGAAGGCCGCTTTTCGTGCTTTGCTATAATTTAATACCGCATCTAATAACACCCCAAAGCATTAACTTTTACTATATTAATACAAAAACGAGAATTAAAGAACTTGCAGGATTTATATTGAGTAATAAATAGAATTTATCTATCTCTATTGACGTTGTACAGCCGCCATTTCCGAATTGCTGCGTTGCTAAAAATTGAATAATACACCGCAAAATGTTGAAAAGCTTTATATTGACGATTTGCGAATTCGACACAAACAAAAAGTGCTGATAAACGCCGGCGTTCACGAAGGCCGCTTTTCGTGCTTTGCTATAATTTAATACCGCATCTAATAACACCCCAAAGCATTAACTTTTACTATATTAATACAAAAACGAGAATTGAGGCACTTGTTTGATTTATATTGAGTAATAAATAGAATTTATCTATCTCTATTGATGTTGTACAGCCGCCATTTACGAATTGCTATGTTGTTAAAAATTGAATGATACACCGCAAAGTATAGAAAAGCTTAATATTGACGATTTGCAAATTCGACACAAACAAAAATTGCTGATAAACGCCGGCGTTCACCAAGGCCGCTTTTCGTGCTTTGCTGTAATTTAATACCGCATCTAATAACACCCCAAAGCATTAACTTTTACTATATTAATACAAAAACGAGAATTAAGGCACTTGCAGGATTTATATTCAGTAATAAATAGAATTTATCTATCTCTATTGACGTTGTACAGCCGCCATTTACGAATTGCTGCGTTGTTAAAAATTGAATAATACACCGCAAAGTGTTGAAAAGCTTTATATTGACGATTTGCGAATTCGACACAAACTAAAAGTGCTGATAAACGCCGGCGTTCACGAAGGCCGCTTTTCGTGCTTTGCTATAATTTAATACCGCATCTAATAACACCCCAAAGCATTAACTTTTACTATATTAATACAAAAACGAGAATTAAAGAACTTGCAGGATTTATATTGAGTAATAAATAGAATTTATCTATCTCTATTAACGTTGTACAGCCGCCATTTCCGAATTGCTGCGTTGTTAAAAATTAAATAATACACCGCAAAGTGTTGAAAAGCTTTATATTGACGCTTTTGCGAATTCGACACAAACAAAGAGTGCTGATAAACGCCGCGTTTACCAAGGCCGCTTTTCGTGCTTTGCTATAATTCAATACCGCATCTAATAACACCCCAAAGCAATAACTTTTACTACATTAATGCAAAAACGAGAATTAAGGCACTTGCAGGATTTATATTGAGTAATAAATACAATTTATCTATCTCTATTGACGTTGTACAGCCGCCATTTACGAATTGCTATGTTGTTAAAAATTGAATGATACACCGCAAAGTATTGAAAAGCTTAATATTGACGATTTGCGAATTCGACACAAACAAAAATTGCTGATAAACGCCGGCGTTCACCAAGGCCGCTTTTCGTGCTTTGCTGTAATTTAATACCGCATCTAATAACACCCCAAAGCATTAACTTTTACTATATTAATACAAAAACGAGAATTAAGGCACTTGCAGGATTTATATTGAGTAATAAATAGAATTTATCTATCTCTATTGACGTTGTACAGCCGCCATTTACGAATTGCAGCGTTGTTAAAAATTGAATAATACACCGCAAAGTGTTGAAAAGCTTTATATTGACGATTTGCGAATTCGACACAAACAAAAAGTGCTGATAAACGCCGGCGTTCACGAAGGCCGCTTTTCGTGCTTTGCTATAATTTAATACCGCATCTAATAACACCCCAAAGCATTAACGTTTACTATATTAATACAAAAACGAGAATTAAAGAACTTGCAGGATTTATATTGAGTAATAAATAGAATTTATCTATCTCTATTGACGTTGTACAGCCGCCATTTCCGAATTGCTGCGTTGCTAAAAATTGAATAATACACCGCAAAGTGTTGAAAAGCTTTATATTGACGATTTGCGAATTCGACACAAACAAAAAGTGCTGATAAACGCCGGCGTTCACGAAGGCCGCTTTTCGTGCTTTGCTATAATTTAATACCGCATCTAATAACACCCCAAAGCATTAACTTTTACTATATTAATACAAAAACGAGAATTAAGGCACTTGTTTGATTTATATTGAGTAATAAATAGAATTTATCTATCTCTATTGACGTTGTACAACCGCAATTTGCGAATTGCTACGTTGTTAAAAATTGAATGATACACGGCAAAGTGTTGAAAAGCTTTATATTGACGCTTTTGCGAATTCGACACAAACAAAAAGTGCTGATAAACGGCGGCGTTCACCAAGGCCGCTTTTCGTGCTTTGCTATAATTTAATACCGCATCTAATAACACCCCAAAGCATTAAATTTTACTACATTAATGCAAAAACGAGAATTAAGGCACTTGCAGGATTTATATTGAGTAATAAATAGAATTTATCTATCTCTATTGACGTTGTACAGCCGCCATTTCCGAATTGCTGCGTTGCTAAAAATTGAATAATACACCGCAAAGTGTTGAAAAGCTTTATATTGACGATTTGCGAATTCGACACAAACAAAAAGTGCTGATAAACGTCGGCGTTCACGAAGGCCGCTTTTCGTGCTTTGCTATAATTTAATACCGCATCTAATAACACCCCAAAGCATTAACTTTTACTATATTAATACAAAAACGAGAATTAAGGCACTTGTTTGATTTATATTGTGTAATAAATAGAATTTATCTATCTCTATTGACGTTGTACAGCCGCAATTTTCGAATTGCTACGTTGTTAAAAATTGAATGATACACGGCAAAGTGTTGAAAAGCTTTATATTGACGCTTTTGCGAATTCGACACAAACAAAAAGTGCTGATAAACGCCGCGTTTACCAAGGCCGCTTTTCGTGCTTTGCTATAATTTAATACCGCATCTAATAACACCCCAAAGCAATAACTTTTACTATATTAATGCAAAAACCAGAATTAAGGCACTTGCAGGATTTATATTAAGTAATAAATAGAATTTGTCTATCTCTATTGACGTTGTACAGCCGCCATTTACGAATTGCTGCGTTGTTAAAAATTGAATAATACACCGCAAAGTGTTGAAAAGCTATATATTGACGATTTGCGAATTCGACACAAATAAAAAGTGCTGATAAACGCCGGCGTTCACGAAGGCCGCTTTTCGTGCTTTGCTATAATTTAATACCGCATCTAATAACACCCCAAAGCATTAACTTTTACTATATTAATACAAAAACGAGAATTAAGGCACTTTTTTGATTTATATTGAGTAATAAATAGAATTTATCTATCTCTATTGACGTTGTACAGCCGCAATTTTCGAATTGCTACGTTGTTAAAAATTGAATGATACACGGCAAAGGGTTGAAAAGCTTTATATTGACGCTTTTGCGAATTCGACACAAACAAAAAGTGCTGATAAACGGCGGCGTTCACCAAGGCCGCTTTTCGTGCTTTGCTATAGTTTAATACCGCATCTAATAACACCCCAAAGCATTAACTTTTACTATATTAATACAAAAACGAGAATTAAGGCACTTGCAGGATTTATATTGAGTAATAAATAGAATTTATCTATCTCTATTGACGTTGTACAGCCGCCATTTACGAATTGCTGCGTTGTTAAAAATTGAATAATACACCGCAAAGTGTTGAAAAGCTATATATTGACGATTTGCGAATTCGACACAAATAAAAAGTGCTGATAAACGCCGGCGTTCACGAAGGCCGCTTTTCGTGCTTTGCTATAATTTAATACCGCATCTAATAACACCCCAAAGCATTAACTTTTACTATATTAATACAAAAACGAGAATTAAGGCACTTGTTTGATTTATATTGAGTAATAAATAGAATTTATCTATCTCTATTGACGTTGTACAGCCGCAATTTTCGAATTGCTACGTTGTTAAAAATTGAATGATACACGGCAAAGGGTTGAAAAGCTTTATATTGACGCTTTTGCGAATTCGACACAAACAAAAAGTGCTGATAAACGGCGGCGTTCACCAAGGCCGCTTTTCGTGCTTTGCTATAATTTAATACCGCATCTAATAACACCCCAAAGCATTAAATTTTACTACATTAATGCAAAAACGAGAATTAAGGCACTTGCAGGATTTATATTGAGTAATAAATACAATTTATCTATCTCTATTGACGTTGTACAGCCTCCATTTACGAATTGCTGCGTAGTTAAAAATTGAATAATACACCGCAAAGTGTTGAAAAGCTTTATATTGACGCTTTTGCGAATTCGACACAAACAAAAAGTGCTGATAACCGCCGCGTTTACCAAGGCCGCTTTTCGTGCTTTGCTATAATTTAATACCGCATCTAATAACACCCCAAAGCAATAACTTTTACTATATTAATGCAAAAACCAGAATTAAGGCACTTGCAGGATTTATATTAAGTAATAAATAGAATTTGTCTATCTCTATTGACGTTGTACAGCCGCCATTTACGAATTGCTATGTTGTTATAAATTGAATGATACACCGCAAAGTATTGAAAAGCTTAATATTGACGATTTGCGAATTCGACACAAACAAAAATTGCTGATAAACGCCTT
Organism: Agriotes lineatus; assembly: GCA_940337035.1. Classification (NCBI taxonomy): domain Eukaryota; kingdom Metazoa; phylum Arthropoda; class Insecta; order Coleoptera; family Elateridae; genus Agriotes; species Agriotes lineatus. Next base: position 52,384 of record CALNHX010005309.1, read on the forward strand.
CGTTCACCAAGGCCGCTTTTCGTGCTTTGCTGTAATTTAATACCGCATCTAATAACACCCCAAAGCATTAACTTTTACTATATTAATACAAAAACGAGAATTAAGGCACTTGCAGGATTTATATTGAGTAATAAATAGAATTTATCTATCTCTATTGACGTTGTACAGCCGCCATTTACGAATTGCTGCGTTGTTAAAAATTGAATAATACACCGCAAAGTGTTGAAAAGCTATATATTGACGATTTGCGAATTCGACACAAATAAAAAGTGCTGATAAACGCCGGCGTTCACGAAGGCCGCTTTTCGTGCTTTGCTATAATTTAATACCGCATCTAATAACACCCCAAAGCATTAACTTTTACTATATTAATACAAAAACGAGAATTAAAGAACTTGCAGGATTTATATTGAGTAATAAATAAAATTTATCTATCTCTATTGACGTTGTACAGCCGCCATTTACGAATTGCTGCGTTGCTAAAAATTGAATAATACACCGCAAAATGTTGAAAAGCTTTATATTGACGATTTGCGAATTCGACACAAACAAAAAGTGCTGATAAACGCCGGCGTTCACGAAGGCCGCTTTTCGTGCTTTGCTATAATTTAATACCGCATCTAATAACACCCCAAAGCATTAACTTTTACTATATTAATACAAAAACGAGAATTAAGGCACTTGTTTGATTTATATTGAGTAATAAATAGAATTTATCTATCTCTATTGACGTTGTACAGCCGCAATTTTCGAATTGCTTCGTTGTTAAAAATTGAATGATACACGGCAAAGTGTTGAAAAGCTTTATATTGACGCTTTTGCGAATTCGACACAAACAAAAAGTGCTGATAAACGGCGGCGTTCACCAAGGCCGCTTTTCGTGCTTTGCTATAATTTAATACCGCATCTAATAACACCCCAAAGCATTAAATTTTACTACATTAATGCAAAAACGAGAATTAAGGCACTTGCAGGATTTATATTGAGTAATAAATACAATTTATCTATCTCTATTGACGTTGTACAGCCGCCATTTACGAATTGCTATGTTGTTAAAAATTGAATGATACACCGCAAAGTATTGAAAAGCTTAATATTGACGATTTGCGAATTCGACACAAACAAAAATTGCTGATAAACGCCGGCGTTCACCAAGGCCGCTTTTCGTGCTTTGCTGTAATTTAATACCGCATCTAATAACACCCCAAAGCATTAACTTTTACTATATTAATACAAAAACGAGAATTAAGGCACTTGCAGGATTTATATTGAGTAATAAATAGAATTTATCTATCTCTATTGACGTTGTACAGCCGCCATTTACGAATTGCAGCGTTGTTAAAAATTGAATAATACACCGCAAAGTGTTGAAAAGCTTTATATTGACGATTTGCGAATTCGACACAAACAAAAAGTGCTGATAAACGCCGGCGTTCACGAAGGCCGCTTTTCGTGCTTTGCTATAATTTAATACCGCATCTAATAACACCCCAAAGCATTAACTTTTACTATATTAATACAAAAACGAGAATTAAAGAACTTGCAGGATTTATATTGAGTAATAAATAGAATTTATCTATCTCTATTGACGTTGTACAGCCGCCATTTCCGAATTGCTGCGTTGCTAAAAATTGAATAATACACCGCAAAGTGTTGAAAAGCTTTATATTGACGATTTGCGAATTCGACACAAACAAAAAGTGCTGATAAACGCCGGCGTTCACGAAGGCCGCTTTTCGTGCTTTGCTATAATTTAATACCGCATCTAATAACACCCCAAAGCATTAACTTTTACTATATTAATACAAAAACGAGAATTAAGGCACTTGTTTGATTTATATTGAGTAATAAATAGAATTTATCTATCTCTATTGACGTTGTACAACCGCAATTTTCGAATTGCTACGTTGTTAAAAATTGAATGATACACGGCAAAGTGTTGAAAAGCTTTATATTGACGCTTTTGCGAATTCGACACAAACAAAAAGTGCTGATAAACGGCGGCGTTCACCAAGGCCGCTTTTCGTGCTTTGCTATAATTTAATACCGCATCTAATAACACCCCAAAGCATTAAATTTTACTACATTAATGCAAAAACGAGAATTAAGGCACTTGCAGGATTTATATTGAGTAATAAATAGAATTTATCTATCTCTACTGACGTTGTACAGCCGCCATTTCCGAATTGCTGCGTTGCTAAAAATTGAATAATACACCGCAAAGTGTTGAAAAGCTTTATATTGACGATTTGCGAATTCGACACAAACAAGAAGTGCTGATAAACGTCGGCGTTCACGAAGGCCGCTTTTCGTGCTTTGCTATAATTTAATACCGCATCTAATAACACCCCAAAGCATTAACTTTTACTATATTAATACAAAAACGAGAATTAAGGCACTTTTTGATTTATATTGAGTAATAAATAGAATTTATCTATCTCTATTGACGTTGTACAGCCGCAATTTTCGAATTGCTACGTTGTTAAAAATTGAATGATACACGGCAAAGGGTTGAAAAGCTTTATATTGACGCTTTTGCGAATTCGACACAAACAAAAAGTGCTGATAAACGGCGGCGTTCACCAAGGCCGCTTTTCGTGCTTTGCTATAATTTAATACCGCATCTAATAACACCCCAAAGCATTAACTTTTACTATATTAATACAAAAACGAGAATTAAGGCACTTGCAGGATTTATATTGAGTAATAAATAGAATTTATCTATCTCTATTGACGTTGTACAGCCGCCATTTACGAATTGCTGCGTAGTTAAAAATTGAATAATACACCGCAAAGTATTGAAAAGCTTTATATTGACGCTTTTGCGAATTCGACACAAACAAAAAGTGCTGATAAACGCCGCGTTTACCACGGCCGCTTTTCGTGCTTTGCTATAATTTAATACCGCATCTAATAACACCCCAAAGCAATAACTTTTACTATATTAATGCAAAAACCAGAATTAAGGCACTTGCAGGATTTATATTAAGTAATAAATAGAATTTGTCTATCTCTATTGACGTTGTACAGCCGCCATTTACGAATTGCTGCGTTGTTAAAAATTGAATAATACACCGCAAAGTGTTGAAAAGCTATATATTGACGATTTGCGAATTCGACACAAACAAAAATTGCTGATAAACGCCGGCGTTCACCAAGGCCGCTTTTCGTGCTTTGCTGTAATTTAATACCGCATCTAATAACACCCCAAAGCATTAACTTTTACTATATTAATACAAAAACGAGAATTAAGGCACTTGCAGGATTTATATTGAGTAATAAATAGAATTTATCTATCTCTATTGACGTTGTACAGCCGCCATTTACGAATTGCTGCGTTGTTAAAAATTGAATAATACACCGCAAAGTGTTGAAAAGCTATATATTGACGATTTGCGAATTCGACACAAATAAAAAGTGCTGATAAACGGCGGCGTTCACCAAGGCCGCTTTTCGTGCTTTGCTATAATTTAATACCGCATCTAATAACACCCCAAAGCATTAACTTTTACTATATTAATACAAAAACGAGAATTAAGGCACTTGCAGGATTTATATTGAGTAATAAATAGAATTTATCTATCTCTATTGACGTTGTACAGCCGCCATTTACGAATTGCTGCGTAGTTAAAAATTGAATAATACACCGCAAAGTATTGAAAAGCTTTATATTGACGCTTTTGCGAATTCGACACAAACAAAAAGTGCTGATAAACGCCGCGTTTACCACGGCCGCTTTTCGTGCTTTGCTATAATTTAATACCGCATCTAATAACACCCCAAAGCAATAACTTTTACTATATTAATGCAAAAACCAGAATTAAGGCACTTGCAGGATTTATATTAAGTAATAAATAGAATTTGTCTATCTCTATTGACGTTGTACAGCCGCCATTTACGAATTGCTGCGTTGTTAAAAATTGAATAATACACCGCAAAGTGTTGAAAAGCTATATATTGACGATTTGCGAATTCGACACAAACAAAAATTGCTGATAAACGCCGGCGTTCACCAAGGCCGCTTTTCGTGCTTTGCTGTAATTTAATACCGCATCTAATAACACCCCAAAGCATTAACTTTTACTATATTAATACAAAAACGAGAATTAAGGCACTTGCAGGATTTATATTGAGTAATAAATAGAATTTATCTATCTCTATTGACGTTGTACAGCCGCCATTTACGAATTGCTGCGTTGTTAAAAATTGAATAATACACCGCAAAGTGTTGAAAAGCTATATATTGACGATTTGCGAATTCGACACAAACAAAAATTGCTGATAAACGCCGGCGTTCACCAAGGCCGCTTTTCGTGCTTTGCTGTAATTTAATACCGCATCTAATAACACCCCAAAGCATTAACTTTTACTATATTAATACAAAAACGAGAATTAAGGCACTTGCAGGATTTATATTGAGTAATAAATAGAATTTATCTATCTCTATTGACGTTGTACAGCCGCCATTTACGAATTGCTGCGTTGTTAAAAATTGAATAATACACCGCAAAGTGTTGAAAAGCTATATATTGACGATTTGCGAATTCGACACAAATAAAAAGTGCTGATAAACGCCGGCGTTCACCAAGGCCGCTTTTCGTGCTTTGCTGTAATTTAATACCGCATCTAATAACACCCCAAAGCAATAACTTTTACTATATTAATGCAAAAACCAGAATTAAGGCACTTGCAGGATTTATATTAAGTAATAAATAGAATTTGTCTATCTCTATTGAGGTTGTACAGCCGCCATTTACGAATTGCTGCGTTGTTATAAATTGAATGATACACCGCAAAGTATTGAAAAGCTTAATATTGACGACTTGCGAATTCGACACAAACAAAAATTGCTGATAAACGCCGGCGTTCACCAAGGCCGCTTTTCGTGCTTTGCTGTAATTTAATACCGCATCTAATAACACCCCAAAGCATTAACTTTTACTATATTAATACAAAAACGAGAATTAAGGCACTTGTTTGATTTATATTGAGTAATAAATAGAATTTATCTATCTCTATTGACGTTGTACAGCCGCAATTTTCAAATTGCTACGTTGTTAAAAATTGAATGATACACGGCAAAGTGTTGAAAAGCTTTATATTGACGCTTTTGCGAATTCGACACAAACAAAAAGTGCTGATAAACGGCGGCGTTCACCAAGGCCGCTTTTCGTGCTTTGCTATAATTTAACATCTAATAACACCCCAAAGCATTAAATTTTACTACATTAATGCAAAAACGAGAATTAAGGCACTTGCAGGTTTTATATTGAGTACCTAATAAATACAATTTATCTATCTCTATTGACGTTGTACAGCCTCCATTTACGAATTGCTGCGTTGTTAAAAATTGAATAATACACCGCAAAGTGTTGAAAAGCTTTATATTGACGCTTTTGCGAATTCGACACAAACAAAAAGTGCTGATAAACGCCGCGTTTACCAAGGCCGCTTTTCGTGCTTTGCTATAATTTAATACCGCATCTAATAACACCCCAAAGCAATAACTTTTACTATATTAATGCAAAAACCAGAATTAAGGCACTTGTTTGATTTATATTGAGTAATAAATAGAATTTATCTATCTCTATTGACGTTGTACAGCCGCAATTTTCGAATTGCTACGTTGTTAAAAATTGAATGATACACGGCAAAGTATTGAAAAGCTTAATATTGACGATTTGCGAATTCGACACAAACAAAAATTGCTGATAAACGCCGGCGTTCACCAAGGCCGCTTTTCGTGCTTTGCTGTAATTTAATACCGCATCTAATAACACCCCAAAGCATTAACTTTTACTATATTAATACAAAAACGAGAATTAAAGAACTTGCAGGATTTATATTGAGTAATAAATAGAATTTATCTATCTCTATTGACGTTGTACAGCCGCAATTTTCAAATTGCTACGTTGTTAAAAATTGAATGATACACGGCAAAGTGTTGAAAAGCTTTATATTGACGCTTTTGCGAATTCGACACAAACAAAAAGTGCTGATAAACGGCGGCGTTCACCAAGGCCGCTTTTCGTGCTTTGCTATAATTTAATACCGCATCAATAACACCCCAAAGCATTAAATTTTACTACATTAATGCAAAAACGAGAATTAAGGCACTTGCAGGATTTATATTGAGTAATAAATACAATTTATCTATCTCTATTGACGTTGTACAGCCTCCATTTACGAATTGCTGCGTTGTTAAAAATTGAATAATACACCGCAAAGTGTTGAAAAGCTTTATATTGACGCTTTTGCGAATTCGACACAAACAAAAAGTGCTGATAAACGCCGCGTTTACCAAGGCCGCTTTTCGTGCTTTGCTATAATTTAATACCGCATCTAATAACACCCCAAAGCAATAACTTTTACTATATTAATGCAAAAACCAGAATTAAGGCACTTGTTTGATTTATATTGAGTAATAAATAGAATTTATCTATCTCTATTGACGTTGTACAGCCGCAATTTTCGAATTGCTACGTTGTTAAAAATTGAATGATACACGGCAAAGTGTTGAAAAGCTTTATATTGACGCTTTTGCGAATTCGACACAAACAAAAAGTGCTGATAAACGGCGGCGTTCACCAAGGCCGCTTTTCGTGCTTTGCTATAATTTAATACCGCATCTAATAACACCCCAAAGCATTAACTTTTACTATATTAATACAAAAACGAGAATTAAGGCACTTGTTTGATTTATATTGAGTAATAAATAGAATTTATCTATCTCTATTGACGTTGTACAGCCGCAATTTTCGAATTGCTACGTTGTTAAAAATTGAATGATACACGGCAAAGTGTTGAAAAGCTTTATATTGACGCTTTTGCGAATTCGACACAAACAAAAAGTGCTGATAAACGGCGGCGTTCACCAAGGCCGCTTTTCGTGCTTTGCTATAATTTAATACCGCATCTAATAACACCCCAAAGCATTAAATTTTACTACATTAATGCAAAAACGAGAATTAAGGCACTTGCAGGTTTTATATTGAGTACCTAATAAATACAATTTATCTATCTCTATTGACGTTGTACAGCCTCCATTTACGAATTGCTGCGTTGTTAAAAATTGAATAATACACCGCAAAGTGTTGAAAAGCTTTATATTGACGCTTTTGCGAATTCGACACAAACAAAAAGTGCTGATAAACGCCGCGTTTACCAAGGCCGCTTTTCGTGCTTTGCTATAATTTAATACCGCATCTAATAACACCCCAAAGCAATAACTTTTACTTTATTAATGCAAAAACCAGAATTAAGGCACTTGTTTGATTTATATTGAGTAATAAATAGAATTTATCTATCTCTATTGACGTTGTACAGCCGCAATTTTCGAATTGCTACGTTGTTAAAAATTGAATGATACACGGCAAAGTGTTGAAAAGCTTTATATTGACGCTTTTGCGAATTCGACACAAACAAAAAGTGCTGATAAACGGCGGCGTTCACCAAGGCCGCTTTTCGTGCTTTGCTATAATTTAATACCGCATCTAATAACACCCCAAAGCATTAACTTTTACTATATTAATACAAAAACGAGAATTAAGGCACTTGCAGGATTTATATTGAGTAATAAATAGAATTTATCTATCTCTATTGACGTTGTACAGCCGCAATTTTCGAACTGCTACGTTGTTAAAAATTGAATGATACACGGCAAAGTGTTGAAAAGCTTTATATTGACGCTTTTGCGAATTCGACACAAACAAAAAGTGCTGATAAACGGCGGCGTTCACCAAGGCCGCTTTTCGTGCTTTGCTATAATTTAATACCGCATCTAATAACACCCCAAAGCATTAACTTTTACTATATTAATACAAAAACGAGAATTAAGGCACTTGCAGGATTTATATTGAGTAATAAATACAATTTATCTATCTCTATTGACGTTGTACAGCCTCCATTTACGAATTGCTGCGTTGTTAAAAATTGAATAATACACCGCAAAGTGTTGAAAAGCTTTATATTGACGCTTTTGCGAATTCGACACAAACAAAAAGTGCTGATAAACGCCGCGTTTACCAAGGCCGCTTTTCGTGCTTTGCTATAATTTAATACCGCATCTAATAACACCCCAAAGCAATAACTTTTACTACATTAATGCAAAAACGAGAATTAAGGAACTTGCAGGATTTATATTGAGTAATAAATACAATTTATCTATCTCTATTGACGTTGTACAGCCGCCATTTACGAATTGCTATGTTGTTAAAAATTGAATGATACACCGCAAAGTATTGAAAAGCTATATATTGACGATTTGCGAATTCGACACAAATAAAAAGTGCTGATAAACGCCGGCGTTCACCAAGGCCGCTTTTCGTGCTTTGCTGTAATTTAATACCGCATCTAATAACACCCCAAAGCATTAACTTTTACTATATTAATACAAAAACGAGAATTAAGGCACTTGCAGGATTTATATTGAGTAATAAATAGAATTTATCTATCTCTATTGACGTTGTACAGCCGCAATTTTCGAACTGCTACGTTGTTAAAAATTGAATGATACACGGCAAAGTGTTGAAAAGCTTTATATTGACGCTTTTGCGAATTCGACACAAACAAAAAGTGCTGATAAACGGCGGCGTTCACCAAGGCCGCTTTTCGTGCTTTGCTATAATTTAAAACCGCATCTAATAACACCCCAAAGCATTAACTTTTACTATATTAATACAAAAACGAGAATTAAGGCACTTGCAGGATTTATATTGAGTAATAAATAGAATTTATCTATCTCTATTGACGTTGTACAGCCGCAATTTTCGAACTGCTACGTTGTTAAAAATTGAATGATACACGGCAAAGTGTTGAAAAGCTTTATATTGACGCTTTTGCGAATTCGACACAAACAAAAAGTGCTGATAAACGGCGGCGTTCACCAAGGCCGGTTTTCGTGCTTTGCTATAATTTAATACCGCATCTAATAACACCCCAAAGCATTAACTTTTACTATATTAATACAAAAACGAGAATTAAGGCACTTGCAGGATTTATATTGAGTAATAAATACAATTTATCTATCTCTATTGACGTTGTACAGCCTCCATTTACGAATTGCTGCGTTGTTAAAAATTGAATAATACACCGCAAAGTGTTGAAAAGCTTTATATTGACGCTTTTGCGAATTCGACACAAACAAAAAGTGCTGATAAACGCCGCGTTTACCAAGGCCGCTTTTCGTGCTTTGCTATAATTTAATACCGCATCTAATAACACCCCAAAGCAATAACTTTTACTACATTAATGCAAAAACGAGAATTAAGGCACTTGCAGGATTTATATTGAGTAATAAATACAATTTATCTATCTCTATTGACGTTGTACAGCCGCCATTTACGAATTGCTATGTTGTTAAAAATTGAATGATACACCGCAAAGTATTGAAAAGCTATATATTGACGATTTGCGAATTCGACACAAACAAAAATTGCTGATAAACGCCGGCGTTCACCAAGGCCGCTTTTCGTGCTTTGCTGTAATTTAATACCGCATCTAATAACACCCCAAAGCATTAACTTTTACTATATTAATACAAAAACGAGAATTAAGGCACTTGCAGGATTTATATTGAGTAATAAATAGAATTTATCTATCTCTATTGACGTTGTACAGCCGCCATTTACGAATTGCTGCGTTGTTAAAAATTGAATAATACACCGCAAAGTGTTGAAAAGCTATATATTGACGATTTGCGAATTCGACACAAATAAAAAGTGCTGATAAACGCCGGCGTTCACGAAGGCCGCTTTTCGTGCTTTGCTATAATTTAATACCGCATCTAATAACACCCCAAAGCATTAACTTTTACTATATTAATACAAAAACGAGAATTAAGGCACTTGTTTGATTTATATTGAGTAATAAATAGAATTTATCTATCTCTATTGACGTTGTACAGCCGCAATTTTCGAATTGCTACGTTGTAAAAAATTGAATGATACACGGAAAAGTGTTGAAAAGCTTTATATTGACGCTTTTGCGAATTCGACACAAACAAAAAGTGCTGATAAACGGCGGCGTTCACCAAGGCCGCTTTTCGTGCTTTGCTATAATTTAATACCGCATCTAATAACACCCCAAAGCAATAACTTTTACTTTATTAATGCAAAAACCAGAATTAAGGCACTTGTTTGATTTATATTGAGTAATAAATAGAATTTATCTATCTCTATTGACGTTGTACAGCCGCAATTTTCGAATTGCTACGTTGTTAAAAATTGAATGATACACGGCAAAGTGTTGAAAAGCTTTATATTGACGCTTTTGCGAATTCGACACAAACAAAAAGTGCTGATAAACGGCGGCGTTCACCAAGGCCGCTTTTCGTGCTTTGCTATAATTTAATACCGCATCTAATAACACCCCAAAGCATTAACTTTTACTATATTAATACAAAAACGAGAATTAAGGCACTTGCAGGATTTATATTGAGTAATAAATAGAATTTATCTATCTCTATTGACGTTGTACAGCCGCAATTTTCGAACTGCTACGTTGTTAAAAATTGAATGATACACGGCAAAGTGTTGAAAAGCTTTATATTGACGCTTTTGCGAATTCGACACAAACAAAAAGTGCTGATAAACGGCGGCGTTCACCAAGGCCGCTTTTCGTGCTTTGCTATAATTTAATACCGCATCTAATAACACCCCAAAGCATTAACTTTTACTATATTAATACAAAAACGAGAATTAAGGCACTTGCAGGATTTATATTGAGTAATAAATACAATTTATCTATCTCTATTGACGTTGTACAGCCTCCATTTACGAATTGCTGCGTTGTTAAAAATTGAATAATACACCGCAAAGTGTTGAAAAGCTTTATATTGATGCTTTTGCGAATTCGACACAAACAAAAAGTGCTGATAAACGCCGCGTTTACCAAGGCCGCTTTTCGTGCTTTGCTATAATTTAATACCGCATCTAATAACACCCCAAAGCAATAACTTTTACTACATTAATGCAAAAACGAGAATTAAGGCACTTGCAGGATTTATATTGAGTAATAAATACAATTTATCTATCTCTATTGACGTTGTACAGCCGCCATTTACGAATTGCTATGTTGTTAAAAATTGAATGATACACCGCAAAGTATTGAAAAGCTATATATTGACGATTTGCGAATTCGACACAAACAAAAATTGCTGATAAACGCCGGCGTTCACCAAGGCCGCTTTTCGTGCTTTGCTGTAATTTAATACCGCATCTAATAACACCCCAAAGCATTAACTTTTACTATATTAATACAAAAACGAGAATTAAGGCACTTGCAGGATTTATATTGAGTAATAAATAGAATTTATCTATCTCTATTGACGTTGTACAGCCGCCATTTACGAATTGCTGCGTTGTTAAAAATTGAATAATACACCGCAAAGTGTTGAAAAGCTATATATTGACGATTTGCGAATTCGACACAAATAAAAAGTGCTGATAAACGCCGGCGTTCACGAAGGCCGCTTTTCGTGCTTTGCTATAATTTAATACCGCATCTAATAACACCCCAAAGCATTAACTTTTACTATATTAATACAAAAACGAGAATTAAGGCACTTGTTTGATTTATATTGAGTAATAAATAGAATTTATCTATCTCTATTGACGTTGTACAGCCGCAATTTTCGAATTGCTACGTTGTAAAAAATTGAATGATACACGGAAAAGTGTTGAAAAGCTTTATATTGACGCTTTTGCGAATTCGACACAAACAAAAAGTGCTGATAAACGGCGGCGTTCACCAAGGCCGCTTTTCGTGCTTTGCTATAATTTAATACCGCATCTAATAACACCCCAAAGCATTAACTTTTACTATATTAATACAAAAACGAGAATTAAGGCACTTGTTTGATTTATATTGAGTAATAAATAGAATTTATCTATCTCTATTGACGTTGTACAGCCGCAATTTTCGAATTGCTACGTTGTTAAAAATTGAATGATACACGGCAAAGTGTTGAAAAGCTTTATATTGACGCTTTTGCGAATTCGACACAAACAAAAAGTGCTGATAAACGGCGGCGTTCACCAAGGCCGCTTTTCGTGCTTTGCTATAATTTAATACTGCATCTAATAACACCCCAAAGCATTAACTTTTACTATATTAATACAAAAACGAGAATTAAGGCACTTGCAGGATTTATATTGAGTAATAAATAGAATTTATCTATCTCTATTGACGTTGTACAGCCGCAATTTTCGAATTGCTACGTTGTTAAAAATTGAATGATACACGGCAAAGTGTTGAAAAGCTTTATATTGACGCTTTTGCGAATTCGACACAAACAAAAAGTGCTGATAAACGGCGGCGTTCACCAAGGCCGCTTTTCGTGCTTTGCTATAATTTAATACCGCATCTAATAACACCCCAAAGCATTAACTTTTACTATATTAATACAAAAACGAGAATTAAGGCACTTGCAGGATTTATATTGAGTAATAAATACAATTTATCTATCTCTATTGACGTTGTACAGCCTCCATTTACGAATTGCTGCGTTGTTAAAAATTGAATAATACACCGCAAAGTGTTGAAAAGCTTTATATTGACGCTTTTGCGAATTCGACACAAACAAAAAGTGTTGATAAACGGCGGCGTTCACCAAGGCCGCTTTTCGTGCTTTGCTATAATTTAATACCGCATCTAATAACACCCCAAAGCAATAACTTTTACTACATTAATGCAAAAACGAGAATTAAGGCACTTGCAGGATTTATATTGAGTAATAAATACAATTTATCTATCTCTATTGACGTTGTACAGCCGCCATTTACGAATTGCTATGTTGTTAAAAATTGAATGATACACCGCAAAGTATTGAAAAGCTTAATATTGACGATTTGCGAATTCGACACCAACAAAAATTGCTGATAAACGCCGGCGTTCACCAAGGCCGCTTTTCGTGCTTTGCTGTAATTTAATACCGCATCTAATAACACCCCAAAGCATTAACTTTTACTATATAAATACAAAAACGAGAATTAAGGCACTTGCAGGATTTATATTGAGTAATAAATAGAATTTATCTATCTCTATTGACGTTGTACAGCCGCCATTTACGAATTGCTGCGTTGTTAAAAATTGAATAATACACCGCAAAGTGTTGAAAAGCTATATATTGACGATTTGCGAATTCGACACAAATAAAAAGTGCTGATAAACGCCGGCGTTCACGAAGGCCGCTTTTCGTGCTTTGCTATAATTTAATACCGCATCTAATAACACCCCAAAGCATTAACTTTTACTATATTAATACAAAAACGAGAATTAAGGCACTTGTTTGATTTATATTGAGTAATAAATACAATTTATCTATCTCTATTGACGTTGTACAGCCGCCATTTACGAATTGCTACGTTGTTAAAAATTGAATGATACACCGCAAAGTATTGAAAAGCTTAATATTGACGATTTGCGAATTCGACACAAACAAAAATTGCTGATAAACGCCGGCGTTCACCAAGGCCGCTTTTCGTGCTTTGCTATAATTTAATACCGCATCTCATAACACCCCAAAGCATTAACTTTTACTATATTAATACAAAAACGAGAATTAAGGCACTTGCAGGATTTATATTGAGTAATAAATAGAATCTATCTATCTCTATTGAAGTTGTACAGCCGCAATTTTCGAATTGCTACGTTGTTAAAAATTGAATGATACACGGCAAAGTGTTGAAAAGCTTTATATTGACGCTTTTGCGAATTCGACACAAACAAAAAGTGCTGATAAACGGCGGCGTTCACCAAGGCCGCTTTTCGTGCTTTGCTATAATTTAATACCGCATCTAATAACACCCCAAAGCATTAACTTTTACTATATTAATACAAAAACGAGAATTAAGGCACTTGCAGGATTTATATTGAGTAATAAATACAATTTATCTATCTCTATTGACGTTGTACAGCCTCCATTTACGAATTGCTGCGTTGTTAAAAATTGAATAATACACCGCAAAGTGTTGAAAAGCTTTATATTGACGCTTTTGCGAATTCGACACAAACAAAAAGTGTTGATAAACGCCGCGTTTACCAAGGCCGCTTTTCGTGCTTTGCTATAATTTAATACCGCATCTAATAACACCCCAAAGCAATAACTTTTACTACATTAATGCAAAAACGAGAATTAAGGCACTTGCAGGATTTATATTGAGTAATAAATATAATTTATCTATCTCTATTGACGTTGTACAGCCGCCATTTACGAATTGCTATGTTGTTAAAAATTGAATGATACACCGCAAAGTATTGAAAAGCTTAATATTGACGATTTGCGAATTCGACACAAACAAAAATTGCTGATAAACGCCGGCGTTCACCAAGGCCGCTTTTCGTGCTTTGCTGTAATTTAATACCGCATCTAATAACACCCCAAAGCATTAACTTTTACTATATTAATACAAAAACGAGAATTAAAGAACTTGCAGGATTTATATTGAGTAATAAATAGAATTTATCTATCTCTATTGACGTTGTACAGCCGCCATTTCCGAATTGCTGCGTTGCTAAATATTGAATAATACACAGCAAAGTGTTGAAAAGCTTTATATTGACGATTTGCGAATTCGACACAAACAAAAAGTGCTGATAAACGCCGGCGTTCACGAAGGCCGCTTTTCGTGCTTTGCTATAATTTAATACCGCATCTAATAACACCCCAAAGCATTAACTTTTACTATATTAATACAAAAACGAGAATTAAGGCACTTGTTTGATTTATATTGAGTAATAAATAGAATTTATCTATCTCTATTGACGTTGTACAGCCGCAATTTTCGAATTGCTACGTTGTTAAAAATTGAATGATACACGGCAAAGTGTTGAAAAGCTTTATATTGACGCTTTTGCGAATTCGACACAAACAAAAAGTGCTGATAAAAGGCGGCGTTCACCAAGGCCGCTTTTCGTGCTTTGTTATAATTTAATACCGCATCTAATAACACCCCAAAGCATTAAATTTTACTACATTAATGCAAAAACGAGAATTAAGGCACTTGCAGGATTTATATTGAGTAATAAATACAATTTATCTATCTCTATTGACGTTGTACAGCCTCCATTTACGAATTGCTGCGTTGTTAAAAATTGAATAATACACCGCAAAGTGTTGAAAAGCTTTATATTGACGCTTTTGCGAATTCGACACAAACAAAAAGTGCTTATAAACGCCGCGTTTACCAAGGCCGCTTTTCGTGCTTTGCTATAATTTAATACCGCATCTAATAACACCCCAAAGCAATAACTTTTACTATATTAATGCAAAAACCAGAATTAAGGCACTTGTTTGATTTATATTGAGTAATAAATAGAATTTATCTATCTCTATTGACGTTGTACAGCCGCAATTTTCGAATTGCTACGTTATTAAAAATTGAATGATACACGGCAAAGTGTTGAAAAGCTTTATATTGACGCTTTTGCGAATTCGACACAAACAAAAAGTGCTGATAAACGGCGGCGTTCACCAAGGCCGCTTTTCGTGCTTTGCTATAATTTAATACCGCATCTAATAACACCCCAAAGCATTAACTTTTACCTTATTAATACAAAAACGAGAATTAAAGAACTTGCAGGATTTATATTGAGTAATAAATAGAATTTATCTATCTCTATTGACGTTGTACAGCCGCCATTTCCGAATTGCTGCGTTGCCAAAAATTGAATAATACACCGCAAAGTATTGAAAAGCTTTATATTGACGATTTGCGAATTCGACAGAAACAAAAAGTGCTGATAAACGCCGGCGTTCACGAAGGCCGCTTTTCGTGCTTTGCTATAATTTAATACCGCATCTAATAACACCCCAAAGCATTAACTTTTACTATATTAATACAAAAACGAGAATTAAGGCACTTGTTTGATTTATATTGAGTAATAAATAGAATTTATCTATCTCTATTGACGTTGTACAGCCGCAATTGTCGAATTGCTACGTTGTTAAAAATTGAATGATACACGGCAAAGTGTTGAAAAGCTTTATATTGACGCTTTTGCGAAATCGACACAAACAAAAAGTGCTGATAAACGGCGGCGTTCACCAAGGCCGCTTTTCGTGCTTTGCTATAATTTAATACCGCATCTAATAACACCCCAAAGCATTAACTTTTACTATATTAATACAAAAACGAGAATTAAGGCACTTGCAGGATTTATATTGAGTAATAAATACAATTTATCTATCTCTATTGACGTTGTACAGCCTCCATTTACGAATTGCTGCGTTGTTAAAAATTGAATAATACACCGCAAAGTGTTGAAAAGCTTTATATTGACGCTTTTGCGAATTCGACACAAACAAAAAGTGTTGATAAACGCCGCGTTTACCAAGGCCGCTTTTCGTGCTTTGCTATAATTTAATACCGCATCTAATAACACCCCAAAGCAATAACTTTTACTACATTAATGCAAAAACGAGAATTAAGGCACTTGCAGGATTTATATTGAGTAATAAATATAATTTATCTATCTCTATTGACGTTGTACAGCCGCCATTTACGAATTGCTATGTTGTTAAAAATTGAATGATACACCGCAAAGTATTGAAAAGCTTAATATTGACGATTTGCGAATTCGACACAAACAAAAATTGCTGATAAACGCCGGCGTTCACCAAGGCCGCTTTTCGTGCTTTGCTGTAATTTAATACCGCATCTAATAACACCCCAAAGCATTAACTTTTACTATATTAATACAAATACGAGAATTAAGGCACTTGCAGGATTTATATTGAGTAATAAATAGAATTTATCTATCTCTATTGACGTTGTACAGCCGCCATTTACGAATTGCTGCGTTGTTAAAAATTGAATAATACACCGCAAAGTGTTGAAAAGCTATATATTGACGATTTGCGAATTCGACACAAATAAAAAGTGCTGATAAACGCCGGCGTTCACGAAGGCCGCTTTTCGTGCTTTGCTATAATTTAATACCGCATCTAATAACACCCCAAAGCATTAACTTTTACTATATTAATACAAAAACGAGAATTAAAGAACTTGCAGGATTTATATTGAGTAATAAATAGAATTTATCTATCTCTATTGACGTTGTACAGCCCCCATTTCCGAATTGCTGCGTTGCTAAATATTGAATAATACACAGCAAAGTGTTGAAAAGCTTTATATTGACGATTTGCGAATTCGACACAAACAAAAAGTGCTGATAAACGCCGGCGTTCACGAAGGCCGCTTTTCGTGCTTTGCTATAATTTAATACCGCATCTAATAACACCCCAAAGCATTAACTTTTACTATATTAATACAAAAACGAGAATTAAGGCACTTGTTTGATTTATATTGAGTAATAAATAGAATTTATCTATCTCTATTGACGTTGTACAGCCGCAATTTTCGAATTGCTACGTTGTTAAAAATTGAATGATACACGGCAAAGTGTTGAAAAGCTTTATATTGACGCTTTTGCGAATTCGACACAAACAAAAAGTGCTGATAAAAGGCGGCGTTCACCAAGGCCGCTTTTCGTGCTTTGTTATAATTTAATACCGCATCTAATAACACCCCAAAGCATTAAATTTTACTACATTAATGCAAAAACGAGAATTAAGGCACTTGCAGGATTTATATTGAGTAATAAATACAATTTATCTATCTCTATTGACGTTGTACAGCCTCCATTTACGAATTGCTGCGTTGTTAAAAATTGAATAATACACCGCAAAGTGTTGAAAAGCTTTATATTGACGCTTTTGCGAATTCGACACAAACAAAAAGTGCTTATAAACGCCGCGTTTACCAAGGCCGCTTTTCGTGCTTTGCTATAATTTAATACCGCATCTAATAACACCCCAAAGCAATAACTTTTACTATATTAATGCAAAAACCAGAATTAAGGCACTTGTTTGATTTATATTGAGTAATAAATAGAATTTATCTATCTCTATTGACGTTGTACAGCCGCAATTTTCGAATTGCTACGTTATTAAAAATTGAATGATACACGGCAAAGTGTTGAAAAGCTTTATATTTGTTGGTACTATCCGTTCCGTACCGAACTACAGTCTCGCGTCGTTACGCGGCTAATGTGATATTCTAAGTATCATACTGAATGTCATCTATTGTTTTTTGTAAACCACACATTGGTGTATCGTGTTAATAAATAGTTGTCGCATCAGTGTTATCATTTCAGTTCACCCACTAGCGCAAATAATCCTCATAGGTTATGGGCCCAGCTAACGGTGTGAACTGAAGATAACGAAATCGCAGCCTGAATTTACTTGAACTGCATTCCTGAAATCATTTTTTGGTGACATACGTCATTCTCAAAAAGTCAACATGAATGCCGCAGGTACTGCGAGAATTGAAACTCTCAACAGAGAAAATTATGATACATGGCGGATGCATATGGAAGCTCTTCTCGTTAAAAACGACGCATGGGAGTTCGTCAACGGCACAAGAGTGAAACCAGAGGTTGTGGAGGCGGATGCCACGTCAATTCAAGCACAACAGCAGTGGATCACCCTCGACCAAAAGGCGAAATCTGACATAATTTTGTCGATCAGTTCAGCGGAGTTGAAACAGGTAAAGGGATGCAAGACTGCACGGGATGTATGGCTGAAGCTCGAAAGCGTTTACCAGTCGAAAGGGCCCGCGCGTAAGGCAACACTGTTAAAGCAGCTGACTCTTCAGCGGATGCGAGAGGGCGAAGATGTGCGAGAGCATTTACGTACGTTTTTCGATGTAGTTGATAAACTCAACAATATGGACGTCGATATAAATGCTGATTTACTCGCCATAATGCTTCTTTATAGTTTGCCGTCAAGTTTTCAAAACTTTCGTTGCGCGATCGAATCTCGAGACGATTTACCATCGCCGGAAACACTACATGTAAAAATTATTGAGGAATCCGATGCGCGCAAAAGCGAAATGCATAGTGAAGTGCCGAACGCTATGGTGGTTCGTAAATTTACTCATAAAAGTAAAAACACACAGTTTAAAAATAAGAACAACAACGGCAAAGACTTGTCATCAACTATTAGATGTTATCGCTGTAAGAGGCTCGGTCACAAAGTCAGTGAATGCAGACAGAAGGACAATAAAGTATCACAAAGTGCGAAAAACGCGGAACACTTTCAGTGTTATACGTCGATGAGTCCGTATTCTTTAAAGAACTGTAAAGACATTGATAATGTATTCCAAGTACCCAGTACAATTGGAGACGGATCGTGGTGCCTAGACAGCGGTTGTTCTTCACATATTTGTAAAAATTCTAACGAATTTTTAAGCAAAGAAAGCGTCAACGCGGAAAAATTGCATTTGGCAAGCAGTGCTTCGACCGACATCAAGGCGCGCGGAAACGTTTTGTTTCAAGTACACGAAGAAGACGTAACTAAACAAATAGAGTTGACAAATACACTATTTGTGCCCGATCTTCGCATAAACCTTATGTCTGTGGGCAAAATCACTGACAAGGGGTATCGTGTAGTTTTTGAACAAAAATCCGCGAAAATCGTTAACAAAGAAGGTAACGCATTATTAACCGCAAGACGTGTAGACGGGTTATATATCATTCAAGCAGAAAACAATGACAGATGTATGGCATCGACTTTGTCAGATATCAACAAGCTTCGTCTCTGGCATCAACGCCTTGGTCACTTGAACGTGAAGGATCTTACTGATGCTGCGCGAAAGGGGACGATGAAGGGAATCGGCGTTGTTAGAGCTGATGACACCTTTGTGTGCGATGTCTGTATTCAAGGAAAAATGGTGCGTGCTCCATTCCCAAAACGATCAAATCGACATACGAAATTGCTGGAGTTGGTACATTCAGACGTATGCGGCCCGATGAGGACAGAATCGTTGGGAAAGGCAAAATACTTCGTCACATTTATTGACGACAGTTCGAGATGGTGCGATGTTCGTTTTCTGGTTAAGAAGAATCAAGTCTTCACGGAGTTCCAGAAGGTCAAAACCTTGTTAGAAAAGGAGACCGGAGCATCGATCAAGAGTTTGCAGTCTGATAACGGGACGGAATATAAGAACAAACTCTTTGATGATTATTTGGACGCTCACGGGATTCGTCGGCGATTGACAGTTCCAAACAATCCGGAACAGAATGGCGTCGCGGAGAGGAAGAATCGCACTCTCATCGAGATGGCGAGATGTCTCCTCATTCAGTCCGGATTGCCAAAGGCGTTTTGGGCCGAGGCAGTGGCTACTGCCAATTATATACGAAACCGCATTCCATCAAAATCACTAGATGGGAAAACACCATACGAAGTTCGATTTGGGAAGAAACCGGACGTGAGTAACTTTCGCGAGTTTGGCTGTAAAGTTTTCGTTTTGGATAGGTTGTCTGACAAGGGAAAGTTTGACGTTAGATCACGTGAGGGCGTTTTCCTAGGATACTCGGAGGAAATCAAAGGCTATCGCGTTTGGATCCCGAAAGAACGTAGAGTAGAGGTATCACGCGACGTGAAATTCCTGGAATACTCTTCGGAGATCCAAGGCAACCCCAAACTTCGAGACGATCATCGAGAGATGGACGTTACTTTAGCACCGCTTCGATTATCAAGTGATACGACTGAATCGAGTGTTGCAGTAGATATGGAACCTGAAAACGTAACAGCAGAAGAAACTGAAGGTATAGAACTCAAGTATGAATTCGATACTGACGCAGACAAGAGCGAGCAGTCTGGAGAAGAAGACAATGAGCCTCACGTAACTGCAAAGCGAGGCTGCGGTAGACCCCGAAAAGCGAAAACAGGGCTTCCAGGTCGACCGAAAAAGGTATACAATATGCAAAATGTAAACCTTGCTGCTCTTGAATATGGTCTACTGGCCGAGGTAGATGTCGATTTAGCTGTTACAGGTCCATACGCTACGGAGTGGTACCATGCCATGGCCACCGAGTTAAAATGTATCATTCAAAGTGGTACCTGGGTTATTGTAAATCGTCCATCACCTGGAAAGGTGATAGGGAGCAGGATGATTTTGAGAAACAAGTACGGGCCAGATGGAACGATTCAACGGAGGAAGGCAAGAGTCGTCGCTCGGGGGTTCTCACAACGCCCTGGTGTTGACTATGACGAAACCTTCGCTCCGGTTGCACGCCTGAGTTCTATTCGCCTTGCCACGGCATTGGCGTCTCAGTACGGAATGACGATTCATCAGTTCGACATTACTGCCGCGTACCTGAACGGTACGTTGACTGAAAAAATCTATATGGAAGTTCCGGAGATGACTGAGGAGACCCTGAGGTACATTGTTCGGACCGAGAAAGATAAAATCACAAAGAACAAGGCGGCGAAGATGCTGCAGGACCTTCAAGAGGGCGACAAGGTGTGCCTTCTTAAAAGGGCACTCTACGGCCTGAAGCAGGCTGGACGACGATGGTACGAAAGATTGAACAGCGAATTATGTGCTCTGGAGCTGTCACCGACTAAATCCGACTCATGTGTGTACGTCAGAGGTTCAGGGGGAGACTTGATGGTAGTAGTGATCTATGTCGATGACATCTTATTGATCTCACGGAATCCAAAAGACGTGACACAACTAAAAAGCAAACTCGCTGAAAGTTTTGGGATAAAAGATCTCGGTGAAGTCGGATGTTGCCTCGGAATAGAGTTTATCAAACGAAACGACGGATATACAATACATCAGCGGGGACACATCGAAGACATCCTACGACGATTCGGGATGGCTGATTGTAAACCAGTGTCCACTCCAATGTCGGTTAATGCCAAGTTATCGAAGAGCGAAAAGTCAAACGACAATGATTCTATTCAGGTACCATACCGTGAATTGGTCGGCTCTTTAATGTATTTGGCGATGGGTACGCGACCCGATATAGCACACGCTGTTAGCTGGCTGAGCCGTTTTAATGATTGTCATCAACATGTTCATTGGATTGCAGCAAAACGCGTGTTGCGCTATCTTCAAGGTACCAAGAAGATCGGAATTGTATATAAGCCCTCGAGATCGAAATTAACTGGACTGGTTGATGCTGATTGGGGGAATTGCCCTGACGATAGACGGTCGTATACCGGTTTTACTTATATTCTCGCTGTCGGAGCGGTCACGTGGGAGTCACGTAAGCAAAGAACGGTCGCACTCTCATCTACCGAGGCAGAATATATGGGCATAGCAGAATCTGTCAAAGAAGGAATCTATTTACAGACATTCTTAAATGAATTGGGATACAACGCACTTGTCGACAACATAACGATATTTTGTGACAATATCGGGGCTCAAAAGCTGGCGTTGAATCCGGTGGTTCACTCTCGCACCAAGCACATCGACATCCGTCACCACTTCGTACGAGAGGCATTACGTAACAATAATATTTGTCTTCAGCACAAGCCAACTGAAGATATGGGAGCTGACATCCTAACAAAGGGTCTTGCCGGACCTAAACATCGGAAGTGCCTTGAATTGTTAGGTATGAAAAAGTTCTGTACGTAACGAGGGGGAGTGTTGGTACTATCCGTTCTGTACCGAACTACAGTCTCGCGTCGTTACGCGGCTAATGTGATATTCTAAGTATCATATAGAATGTCATCTATTGTTTTTGTAAACCACACATTGGTGTATCGTGTTAATAAATAGTTGTCGCATCAGTGTTATCATTTCAGTTCACCCACTAGCGCAAATAATCCTCATAATATTGACGCTTTTGCGAATTCGACACAAACAAAAAGTGCTGATAAACGGCGGCGTTCACCAAGGCCGCTTTTCGTGCTTTGCTATAATTTAATACCGCATCTAATAACACCCCAAAGCATTAACTTTTACCTTATTAATACAAAAACGAGAATTAAAGAACTTGCAGGATTTATATTGAGTAATAAATAGAATTTATCTACCTCTATTGACGTTGTACAGCCGCCATTTCCGAATTGCTGCGTTGACAAAAATTGAATAATACACCGCAAAGTATTGAAAAGCTTTATATTGACGATTTGCGAATTCGACAGAAACAAAAAGTGCTGATAAACGCCGGCGTTCACGAAGGCCGCTTTTCGTGCTTTGCTATAATTTAATACCGCATCTAATAACACCCCAAAGCATTAACTTTTACTATATTAATACAAAAACGAGAATTAAGGCACTTGTTTGATTTATATTGAGTAATAAATAGAATTTATCTATCTCTATTGACGTTGTACAGCCGCAATTGTCGAATTGCTACGTTGTTAAAAATTGAATGATACACGGCAAAGTGTTGAAAAGCTTTATATTGACGCTTTTGCGAAATCGACACAAACAAAAAGTGCTGATAAACGGCGGCGTTCACCAAGGCCGCTTTTCGTGCTTTGCTATAATTTAATACCGCATCTAATAACACCCCAAAGCATTAAATTTTACTACATTAATGCAAAAACGAGAATTAAGGCACTTGCAGGATTTATATTGAGTAATAAATACAATTTATCTATCTTTATTGACGTTGTACAGCCTCCATTTACGAATTGCTGCGTTGTTAAAAATTGAATAATACACCGCAAAGTGTTGAAAAGCTTTATATTGACGCTTTTGCGAATTCGACACAAACAAAAAGTGCTTATAAACGCCGCGTTTACCAAGGCCGCTTTTCGTGCTTTGCTATAATTTAATACCGCATCTAATAACACCCCAAAGCAATAACTTTTACTATATTAATGCAAAAACCAGAATTAAGGCACTTGTTTGATTTATATTGAGTAATAAATAGAATTTATCTATCTCTATTGACGTTGTACAGCCGCAATTTTCGAATTGCTACGTTATTAAAAATTGAATGATACACGGCAAAGTGTTGAAAAGCTTTATATTGACGCTTTTGCGAATTCGACACAAACAAAAAGTGCTGATAAACGGCGGCGTTCACCAAGGCCGCTTTTCGTGCTTTGCTATAATTTAATACCGCATCTAATAACACCCCAAAGCATTAACTTTTACTATATTAATACATAAACGAGAATTAAAGAACTTGCAGGATTTATATTGAGTAATAAATAGAATTTATCTATCTCTATTGACGTTGTACAGCCGCCATTTCCGAATTGCTGCGTTGCTAAAAATTGAATAATACACCGCAAAGTGTTGAAAAGCTTTATATTGACGATTTGCGAATTCGACACAAACAAAAAGTGCTGAAAAACGCCGGCGTTCACGAAGGCCGCTTTTCCTGCTTTGCTATAATTGAATACCGCATCTAATAACACCCCAAAGCATTAACTTTTACTATATTAATACAAAAACGAGAATTAAGGCACTTGTTTGATTTATATTGAGTAAAAAATAGAATTTATCTATCTCTATTGACGTTGTACAGCCGCAATTTTAAAATTGCTACGTTGTTAAAAATTGAATGATACACGGCAAAGTGTTGAAAAGCTTTATATTGACGCTTTTGCGAATTCGACACAAACAAAAAGTGCTGATAAACGGCGGCGTTCACCAAGGCCGCTTTTCGTGCTTTGCTATAATTTAATACCGCATCTAATAACACCCCAAAGCATTAACTTTTACTATATTAATACAAAAACGAGAATTAAGGCACTTGCAGGATTTATATTGAGTAATAAATACAATTTATCTATCTCTATTGACGTTGTACAGCCTCCATTTACGAATTGCTGCGTTGTTAAAAATTGAATGATACACGGCAAAGTGTTGAAAAGCTTTATATTGACGCTTTTGCGAATTCGACACAAACAAAAAGTGCTGATAAACGGCGGCGTTCACCAAGGCCGCTTTTCGTGCTTTGCTATAATTTAATACCGCATCTAATAACACCCCAAAGCAATAACTTTTACTACATTAATGCAAAAACGAGAATTAAGGCACTTGCAGGATTTATATTGAGTAATAAATACAATTTATCTATCTCTATTGACGTTGTACAGCCGCCATTTACGAATTGCTATGTTGTTAAAAATTGAATGATACACCGCAAAGTATTGAAAAGCTTAATATTGACGATTTGCGAATTCGACACAAACAAAAATTGCTGATAAACGCCGGCGTTCACCAAGGCCGCTTTTCGTGCTTTGCTGTAATTTAATACCGCATCTAATAACACCCCAAAGCATTAACTTTTACTATATTAATACAAAAACGAGAATTAAGGCACTTGCAGGATTTATATTGAGTAATAAATAGAATTTATCTATCTCTATTGACGTTGTACAGCCGCCATTTACGAATTGCTGCGTTGTTAAAAATTGAATAATACACCGCAAAGTGTTGAAAAGCTATATATTGACGATTTGCGAATTCGACACAAATAAAAAGTGCTGATAAACGCCGGCGTTCACGAAGGCCGCTTTTTGTGCTTTGCTATAATTTAATACCGCATCTAATAACACCCCAAAGCATTAACTTTTACTATATTAATACAAAAACGAGAATTAAGGCACTTGTTTGATTTATATTGAGTAATAAATAGAATTTATCTATCTCTATTGACGTTGTACAGCCTCCATTTACGAATTGCTGCGTTGTTAAAAATTGAATAATACACCGCAAAGTGTTGAAAAGCTTTATATTGACGCTTTTGCGAATTCGACACAAACAAAAAGTGCTGATAAACGCCGCGTTTACCAAGGCCGCTTTTCGTGCTTTGCTATAATTTAATACCGCATCTAATAACACCCCAAAGCAATAACTTTTACTACATTAATGCAAAAACGAGAATTATGGCACTTGCAGGATTTATATTGAGTAATAAATACAATTTATCTATCTCTATTGACGTTGTACAGCCGCCATTTACGAATTGCTACGTTGTTAAAAATTGAATGATACACCGCAAAGTATTGAAAAGCTTAATATTGACGATTTGCGAATTCGACACAAACAAAAATTGCTGATAAACGCCGGCGTTCACCAAGGCCGCTTTTCGTGCTTTGCTATAATTTAATACCGCATCTCATAACACCCCAAAGCATTAACTTTTACTATATTAATACAAAAACGAGAATTCAGGCACTTGCAGGATTTATATTGAGTAATAAATAGAATTTATCTATCTCTATTGAAGTTGTACAGCCGCAATTTTCGAATTGCTACGTTGTTAAAAATTGAATGATACACGGCAAAGTGTTGAAAAGCTTTATATTGACGCTTTTGCGAATTCGACACAAACAAAAAGTGCTGATAAACGGCGGCGTTCACCAAGGCCGCTTTTCGTGCTTTGCTATAATTTAATACCGCATCTAATAACACCCCAAAGCATTAACTTTTACTATATTATTACAAAAACGAGAATTAAGGCACTTGCAGGATTTATATTGAGTAATAAATACAATTTATCTATCTCTATTGACGTTGTACAGCCTCCATTTACGAATTGCTGCGTTGTTAAAAATTGAATAATACACCGCAAAGTGTTGAAAAGCTTTATATTGACGCTTTTGCGAATTCGACACAAACAAAAAGTGTTGATAAACGCCGCGTTTACCAAGGCCGCTTTTCGAGCTTTGCTATAATTTAATACCGCATCTAATAACACCCCAAAGCAATAACTTTTACTACATTAATGCAAAAACGAGAATTAAGGCACTTGCAGGATTTATATTGAGTAATAAATACAATTTATCTATCTCTATTGACGTTGTACAGCCGCCATTTACTAATTGCTATGTTGTTAAAAATTGAATGATACACCGCAAAGTATTGAAAAGCTTAATATTGACGATTTGCGAATTCGACACAAACAAAAATTGCTGATAAACGCCGGCGTTCACCAAGGCCGCTTTTCGTGCTTTGCTGTAATTTAATACCTCATCTAATAACACCCCAAAGCATTAACTTTTACTATATTAATACAAAAACGAGAATTAAGGCACTTGCAGGATTTATATTGAGTAATAAATAGAATTTATCTATCTCTATTGACGTTGTACAGCCGCCATTTACGAATTGCTGCGTTGTTAAAAATTGAATAATACACCGCAAAGTGTTGAAAAGCTATATATTGACGATTTGCGAATTCGACACAAATAAAAAGTGCTGATAAACGCCGGCGTTCACGAAGGCCGCTTTTCGTGCTTTGCTATAATTTAATACCGCATCTAATAACACCCCAAAGCATTAACTTTTACTATATTAATACAAAAACGAGAATTAAAGAACTTGCAGGATTTATATTGAGTAATAAATAGAATTTATCTATCTCTATTGACGTTGTACAGCCGCCATTTCCGAATTGCTGCGTTGCTAAATATTGAATAATACACCGCAAAGTGTTGAAATGCTTTATATTGACGATTTGCGAATTCGACACAAACAAAAAGTGCTGATAAACGCCGGCGTTCACGAAGGCCGCTTTTCGTGCTTTGCTATAATTTAATACCGCATCTAATAACACCCCAAAGCAATAACTTTTACTATATTAATGCAAAAACCAGAATTAAGGCACTTGTTTGATTTATATTGAGTAATAAATAGAATTTATCTATCTCTATTGACGTTGTACAGCCGCAATTTTCGAATTGCTACGTTATTAAAAATTGAATAATACACGGCAAAGTGTTGAAAAGCTTTATATTGACGCTTTTGCGAATTCGACACAAACAAAAAGTGCTGATAAACGGCGGCGTTCACCAAGGCCGCTTTTCGTGCTTTGCTATAATTTAATACCGCATCTAATAACACCCCAAAGCATTAACTTTTACCTTATTAATACAAAAACGAGAATTAAAGAACTTGCAGGATTTATATTGAGTAATAAATAGAATTTATCTATCTCTATTGACGTTGTACAGCCTCCATTTCCGAATTGCTGCGTTGCTAAAAATTGAATAATACACCGCAAAGTATTGAAAAGCTTTATATTGACGATTTGCGAATTCGACACAAACAAAAAGTGCTGATAAACGCCGGCGTTCACGAAGGCCGCTTTTCGTGCTTTGCTATAATTTAATACCGCATCTAATAACACCCCAAAGCATTAACTTTTACTATATTAATACAAAAACGAGAATTAAGGCACTTGTTTGATTTATATTGAGTAATAAATAGAATTTATCTATCTCTATTGACGTTGTACAACCGCAATTGTCGAATTGCTACGTTGTTAAAAATTGAATGATACACGGCAAAGTGTTGAAAAGCTTTATATTGACGCTTTTGCGAAATCGACACAAACAAAAAGTGCTGATAAACGGCGGCGTTCACCAAGGCCGCTTTTCGTGCTTTGCTATAATTTAATACCGCATCTAATAACACCCCAAAGCATTAAATTTTACTACATTAATGCAAAAACGAGAATTAAGGCACTTGCAGGATTTATATTGAGTAATAAATACAATTTATCTATCTCTATTGACGTTGTACAGCCTCCATTTACGAATTGCTGCGTTGTTAAAAATTGAATAATACACCGCAAAGTGTTGAAAAGCTTTATATTGACGCTTTTGCGAATTCGACACAAACAAAAAGTGCTTATAAACGCCGCGTTTACCAAGGCCGCTTTTCGTGCTTTGCTATAATTTAATACCGCATCTAATAACACCCCAAAGCAATAACTTTTACTATATTAATGCAAAAACCAGAATTAAGGCACTTGTTTGATTTATATTGAGTAATAAATAGAATTTATCTATCTCTATTGACGTTGTACAGCCGCAATTTTCGAATTGCTACGTTATTAAAAATTGAATGATACACGGCAAAGTGTTGAAAAGCTTTATATTGACGCTTTTGCGAATTCGACACAAACAAAAAGTGCTGATAAACGGCGGCGTTCACCAAGGCCGCTTTTCGTGCTTTGCTATAATTTAATACCGCATCTAATAACACCCCAAAGCATTAACTTTTACTATATTAATACAAAAACGAGAATTAAAGAACTTGCAGGATTTATATTGAGTAATAAATAGAATTTATCTATCTCTATTGACGTTGTACAGCCGCCATTTCCGAATTGCTGCGTTGCTAAAAATTGAATAATACACCGCAAAGTGTTGAAAAGCTTTATATTGACGATTTGCGAATTCGACACAAACAAAAAGTGCTGATAAACGCCGGCGTTCACGAAGGCCGCTTTTCCTGCTTTGCTATAATTGAATACCGCATCTAATAACACCCCAAAGCATTAACTTTTACTATATTAATACAAAAACGAGAATTAAGGCACTTGTTTGATTTATATTGAGTAAAAAATAGAATTTATCTATCTCTATTGACGTTGTACAGCCGCAATTTTAAAATTGCTACGTTGTTAAAAATTGAATGATACATGGCAAAGTGTTGAAAAGCTTTATATTGACGCTTTTGCGAAATCGACACTAACAAAAAGTGCTGATAAACGGCGGCGTTCACCAAGGCCGCTTTTCGTGTTTTGCTATAATTTAATACCGCATCTAATAACACCCCAAAGCATTAAATTTTACTACATTAATGCAAAAACGAGAATTAAGGCACTTGCAGGATTTATATTGAGTAATAAATATAATTTATCTATCTCTATTGACGTTGTACAGCCTCCATTTACGAATTGCTGCGTTGTTAAAAATTGAATAATACACCGCAAAGTGTTGAAAAGCTTTATATTGACGCTTTTGCGAATTCGACACAAACAAAAAGTGCTGATAAACGCCGCGTTTACCAAGGCCGCTTTTCGTGCTTTGCTATAATTTAATACCGCATCTAATAGCACCCCAAAGCAATAACTTTTACTATATTAATGCAAAAACCAGAATTAAGGCACTTGTTTGATTTATATTGAGTAATAAATAGAATTTATCTATCTCTATTGACGATGTACAGCCGCAATTTTCGAATTGCAACGTTGTTAAAAATTGAATGATACACGGCAAAGTGGTGAAAAGCTTTATATTGACGCTTTTGCGAATTCGACACAAACAAAAAGTGCTGATAAACGGCGGCGTTCACCAAGGCCTCTTTTCGTGCTTCGCTATAATTTAATACCGCATCTAATAACACCCCAAAGCAATAAATTTTACTACATTAATGCAAAAACGAGAATTAAGGCACTTGCAGGATTTAAATTGAGTACCTAATAAATACAATTTATCTATCTCTATTGACGTTGTACAGCCTCCATTTACGAATTGCTGCGTTGTTAAAAATTGAATAGTACACCGCAAAGTGTTGAAAAGCTTTATATTGACGGTTTTGCGAATTCGACACAAACAAAAAGTGCTGATAAACGCCGCGTTTACCAAGGCCGCTTTTCGTGCTTTGCTATAATTTAATACCGCATCTAATAACACCCCAAAGCAATAACTTTTACTATATTAATGCAAAAACCAGAATTAAGGCACTTGTTTGATTTATATTGAGTAATAAATAAAATTTATCTATCTCTATTGACGTTGTACAGCCGCAATTTTCGAATTGCTACGTTGTTAAAAATTGAATGATACACGGCAAAGTGTTGAAAAGCTTTATATTGACGCTTTTGCGAATTCGACAGAAACAAAAAGTGCTGATAAACGGCGGCGTTCACCAAGGCCGCTTTTCGTGCTTTGCTATATTTTAATACCGCATCTAATAACACCCCAAAGCATTAACTTTTACTATATTAATACAAAAACGAGAATTAAGGCAGTTGCAGTATTTATATTGAGTAATAAATAGAATTTATCTATCTCTATTGACGTTGTACAGCCGCAATTTTCGAATTGCTACGTTGTTAAAAATTGAATGATACACGGCAAAGTGTTGAAAAGCTTTATATTGACGCTTTTGCGAATTCGACACAAACAAAAAGTGCTGATAAACGGCGGCGTTCACCAAGGCCGCTTTTCGTGCTTTGCTATAATTTAATACCGCATCTAATAACACCCCAAAGCATTAACTTTTACTATATTAATACAAAAACGAGAATTAAGGCACTTGCAGTATTTATATTGAGTAATAAATAGAATTTATCTATCTCTATTGACGTTGTACAGCCGCAATTTTCGAATTACTACGTTGTTAAAAATTGAATGATACACGGCAAAGTGTTGAAAAGCTTTATATTGACGCTTTTGCGAATTCGACACAAACAAAAAGTGCTGATAAACGCCGCGTTTACCAAGGCCGCTTTTCGTGCTTTGCTATAATTTAATACCGCATCTAATAACACCCCAAAGCAATAACTTTTACTATATTAATGCAAAAACCAGAATTAAGGCACTTGTTTGATTTATATTGAGTAATAAATAAAATTTATCTATCTCTATTGACGTTGTACAGCCGCCATTTACGAATTGCTACGTTGTTAAAAATTGAATGATACACCGCAAAGTATTGAAAAGCTTTATATTGACGATTTGCGAATTCGACACAAACAAAAAGTGCTGATAAACGCCGGCTTTCACCAGGGCCGCTTTTCGTGCTTTGCTATAATATAATACCGCATCTAATAACACCCCAAAGCACTAACTTTTACTATATTAATGCAAAAACGAGAATTAAGGCACTTGCAGGATTTATATTAAGTAATAAATAGCATTTATCTATTTCTATTGACGTTGTACAGCCGCCATTTACAAATTGCTGCGTTGTTAAAAATTGAATGATACACCGCAAAGTGTTGAAAAGCTTTATATTGACGATTTGCGAATTCGACACAAACAAAAAGTGCTGATAAACGCCGGCGTTCACGAAGGCCGCTTTTCGTGCTTTGCTATAATTTAATACCGCATCTAATTACACCCCAAAGCACTAACTTTTACTATATTAATGCAAAAACGAGAATTAAGGCACTTGCAGGATTTATATTAAGTAATAAATAGAATTTATCTATTTCTATTGACGTTGTACAGCCGCCATTTACAAATTGCTGCGTTGTTAAAAATTGAATGATACACCGCAAAGTGTTGAAAAGCTTTATATTGACGATTTGCGAATTCGACACAAACAAAAAGTGCTGATAAACGCCGGCGTTCACCAAGGCCGCTTTTCGTGCTTTGCTATAATTTAATACCGCATCTAATTACACCCCAAAGCACTAACTTTTACTACATTAATGCAAAAACGAGAATTAAGGCACTTGCAGGATTTAAATTGAGTACCTAATAAATACAATTTATCTATCTCTATTGACGTTGTACAGCCTCCATTTACGAATTGCTGCGTTGTTAAAAATTGAATAGTACACCGCAAAGTGTTGAAAAGCTTTATATTGACGGTTTTGCGAATTCGACACAAACAAAAAGTGCTGATAAACGCCGCGTATACCAAGGCCGCTTTTCGTGCTTTGCTATAATTTAATACCGCATCTAATAACACCCCAAAGCAATAACTTTTACTATATTAATGCAAAAACCAGAATTAAGGCACTTGTTTGATTTATATTGAGTAATAAATAAAATTTATCTATCTCTATTGACGTTGTACAGCCGCAATTTTCGAATTGCTACGTTGTTAAAAATTGAATGATACACGGCAAAGTGTTGAAAAGCTTTATATTGACGCTTTTGCGAATTCGACACAAACAAAAAGTGCTGATAAACGGCGGCGTTCACCAAGGCCGCTTTTCGTGCTTTGCTATAATTTAATACCGCATCTAATAACACCCCAAAGCATTAACTTTTACTATATTAATACAAAAACGAGAATTAAGGCACTTGCAGTATTTATATTGAGTAATAAATAGAATTTATCTATCTCTATTGACGTTGTACAGCCGCAATTTTCGAATTGCTACGTTGTTAAAAATTGAATGATACACGGCAAAGTGTTGAAAAGCTTTATATTGACGCTTTTGCGAATTCGACACAAACAAAAAGTGCTGATAAACGGCGGCGTTCACCAAGGCCGCTTTTCGTGCTTTGCTATAATTTAATACCGCATCTAATAACACCCCAAAGCATTAACTTTTACTATATTAATACAAAAACGAGAATTAAGGCACTTGCAGTATTTATATTGAGTAATAAATAGAATTTATCTATCTCTATTGACGTTGTACAGCAGCAGTTTTCGAATTGCTACGTTGTTAAAAATTGAATGATACACGGCAAAGTGTTGAAAAGCTTTATATTGACGCTTTTGCGAATTCGACACAAACAAAAAGTGCTGATAAACGGCGGCGTTCACAAAGGCCGCTTTTCGTGCTTTGCTATAATTTAATACCGCATCTAATAACACCCCAAAGCAATAACTTTTACTATATTAATGCAAAAACCAGAATTAAGGCACTTGTTTGATTTATATTGAGTAATAAATAAAATTTATCTATCTCTATTGACGTTGTACAGCCGCAATTTTCGAATTGCTACGTTGTTAAAAATTGAATGATACACGGCAAAGTGTTGAAAAGCTTTATATTGACGCTTTTGCGAATTCGACACAAACAAAAAGTGCTGATAAACGGCGGCGTTCACCAAGGCCGCTTTTCGTGCTTTGCTATATTTTAATACCGCATCTAATAACACCCCAAAGCATTAACTTTTACTATATTAATACAAAAACGAGAATTAAGGCAGTTGCAGTATTTATATTGAGTAATAAATAGAATTTATCTATCTCTATTGACGTTGTACAGCCGCAATTTTCGAATTGCTACGTTGTTAAAAATTGAATGATACACGGCAAAGTGTTGAAAAGCTTTATATTGACGCTTTTGCGAATTCGACACAAACAAAAAGTGCTGATAAACGGCGGCGTTCACCAAGGCCGCTTTTCGTGCTTTGCTATAATTTAATACCGCATCTAATAACACCCCAAAGCAATAACTTTTACTATATTAATGCAAAAACCAGAATTAAGGCACTTGTTTGATTTATATTGAGTAATAAATAAAATTTATCTATCTCTATTGACGTTGTACAGCCGCAATTTTCGAATTGCTACGTTGTTAAAAATTGAATGATACACGGCAAAGTGTTGAAAAGCTTTATATTGACGCTTTTGCGAATTCGACACAAACAAAAAGTGCTGATAAACGGCGGCGTTCACCAAGGCCGCTTTTCGTGCTTTGCTATAATTTAATACCGCATCTAATAACACCCCAAAGCATTAACTTTTACTATATTAATACAAAAACGAGAATTAAGGCACTTGTTTGATTTATATTGAGTAATAAATAGAATTTATCTATCTCTATTGACGTTGTACAGCCGCAATTTTCGAATTGCTACGTTGTTAAAAATTGAATGATACACGGCAAAGTGTTGAAAAGCTTTATATTGACGCTTTTGCGAATTCGACACAAACAAAAAGTGCTGATAAACGGCGGCGTTCACCAAGGCCGCTTTTCGTGCTTTGCTATAATTTAATACCGCATCTAATAACACCCCAAAGCATTAACTTTTACTATATTAATACAAAAACGAGAATTAAGGCACTTGCAGTATTTATATTGAGTAATAAATAGAATTTATCTATCTCTATTGACGTTGTACAGCCGCAATTTTCGAATTGCTACGTTGTTAAAAATTGAATGATACACGGCAAAGTGTTGAAAAGCTTTATATTGACGCTTTTGCGAATTCGACACAAACAAAAAGTGCTGATAAACGCCGCGTTTACCAAGGCCGCTTTTCGTGCTTTGCTATAATTTAATACCGCATCTAATAACACCCCAAAGCAATAACTTTTACTATATTAATGCAAAAACCAGAATTAAGGCACTTGTTTGATTTATATTGAGTAATAAATAAAATTTATCTATCTCTATTGACGTTGTACAGCCGCAATTTTCGAATTGCTACGTTGTTAAAAATTGAATGATACACGGCAAAGTGTTGAAAAGCTTTATATTGACGCTTTTGCGAATTCGACACAAACAAAAAGTGCTGATAAACGGCGGCGTTCACCAAGGCCGCTTTTCGTGCTTTGCTATAATTTAATACCGCATCTAATAACACCCCAAAGCATTAACTTTTACTATATTAATACAAAAACGAGAATTAAGGCACTTGCAGTATTTATATTGAGTAATAAATAGAATTTATCTATCTCTATTGACGTTGTACAGCCGCAATTTTCGAATTGCTACGTTGTTAAAAATTGAATGATACACGGCAAAGTGTTGAAAAGCTTTATATTGACGCTTTTGCGAATTCGACACAAACAAAAAGTGCTGATAAACGGCGGCGTTCACCAAGGCCGCTTTTCGTGCTTTGCTATAATTTAATACCGCATCTAATAACACCCCAAAGCATTAACTTTTACTATATTAATACAAAAACGAGAATTAAGGCACTTGCAGGATTTATATTGAGTAATAAATACAATTTATCTATCTCTATTGACGTTGTACAGCCTCCATTTACGAATTGCTGCGTTGTTAAAAATTGAATAATACACCGCAAAGTGTTGAAAAGCTTTATATTGACGCTTTTGGGAATTCGACACAAACAAAAAGTGCTGATAAACGCCGCGTTTACCAAGGCCGCTTTTCGTGCTTTGCTATAATTTAATACCGCATCTAATAACACCCCAAAGCAATAACTTTTACTACATTAATGCAAAAACGAGAATTAAGGCACTTGCAGGATTTATATTGAGTAATAAATACAATTTATCTATCTCTATTGACGTTGTACAGCCGCCATTTACGAATTGCTATGTTGTTAAAAATTGAATGATACACCGCAAAGTATTGAAAAGCTTAATATTGACGATTTGCGAATTCGACACAAACAAAAATTGCTGATAAACGCCGGCGTTCACCAAGGCCGCTTTTCGTGCTTTGCTGTAATTCAATACCGCATCTAATAACACCCCAAAGCATTAACTTTTACTATATTAATACAAAAACGAGAATTAAGGCACTTGCAGGATTTATATTGAGTAATAAATAGAATTTATCTATCTCTATTGACGTTGTACAGCCGCCATTTACGAATTGCTGCGTTGTTAAAAATTGAATAATACACCGCAAAGTGTTGAAAAGCTATATATTGACGATTTGCGAATTCGACACAAATAAAAAGTGCTGATAAACGCCGGCGTTCACGAAGGCCGCTTTTCGTGCTTTGCTATAATTTAATACCGCATCTAATAACACCCCAAAGCATTAACTTTTACTATATTAATACAAAAACGAGAATTAAGGCACTTGTTTGATTTATATTGAGTAATAAATAGAATTTATCTATCTCTATTGACGTTGTACAGCCGCAATTTTCGAATTGCTACGTTGTTAAAAATTGAATGATACACGGCAAAGTGTTGAAAAGCTTTATATTGACGCTTTTGCGAATTCGACACAAACAAAAAGTGCTGATAAACGGCGGCGTTCACCAAGGCCGCTTTTCGTGGTTTGCTATAATTTAATACCGCATCTAATAACACCCCAAAGCATTAACTTTTACTATATAAATACAAAAACGAGAATTAAGGCACTTGTTTGATTTATATTGAGTAATAAACAGAATTTATCTATCTCTATTGACGTTGTACAGCCGCAATTTTCGAATTGCTACGTTGTTAAAAATTGAATGATACACGGCAAAGTGTTGAAAAGCTTTATATTGACGCTTTTGCGAATT
The DNA here is from genome assembly GCA_940337035.1 of Agriotes lineatus. Classification (NCBI taxonomy): domain Eukaryota; kingdom Metazoa; phylum Arthropoda; class Insecta; order Coleoptera; family Elateridae; genus Agriotes; species Agriotes lineatus. The sequence continues at coordinate 88,793 of CALNHX010005309.1, forward strand.
CGACACAAACAAAAAGTGCTGATAAACGGCGGCGTTCACCAAGGCCGCTTTTCGTGCTTTGCTATAATTTAATACCGCATCTAATAACACCCCAAAGCATTAAATTTTACTACATTAATGCAAAAACGAGAATTAAGGCACTTGCAGGATTTATATTGAGTAATAAATACAATTTATCTATCTCTATTGACGTTGTACAGCCTCCATTTACGAATTGCTGCGTTGTTAAAAATTGAATAATACACCGCAAAGTGTTGAAAAGCTTTATATTGACGCTTTTGCGAATTCGACACAAACAAAAAGTGCTGATAAACGCCGCGTTTACCAAGGCCGCTTTTCGTGCTTTGCTATAATTTAATACCGCATCTAATAACACCCCAAAGCAATAACTTTTACTATATTAATACAAAAACCAGAATTAAGGCACTTGTTTGATTTATATTGAGTAATAAATAGAATTTATCTATCTCTATTGACGTTGTACAGCCGCAATTTTCGAATTGCTACGTTGTTAAAAATTGAATGATACACGGCAAAGTGTTGAAAAGCTTTATATTGACGCTTTTGCGAATTCGACACAAACAAAAAGTGCTGATAAACGGCGGGATTCACCAAGGCCGCTTTTCGTGCTTTGCTATAATTTAATACCGCATCTAATAACACCCCAAAGCATTAACTTTTACTATATTAATACAAAAACGAGAATTAAGGCACTTGCAGGATTTATATTGAGTAATAAATAGAATTTATCTATCTCTATTGACGTTGTACATCCGCAATTTTCGAATTGCTACGTTGTTAAATATTGAATGATACACGGCAAAGTGTTGAAAAGCTTTATATTGACGCTTTTGCGAATTCGACACAAACAAAAAGTGCTGATAAACGGCGGCGTTCACCAAGGCCGCTTTTCGTGCTTTGCTATAATTTAATACCGCATCTAATAACACCCCAAAGCATTAACTTTTACTATATTAATACAAAAACGAGAATTAAGGCACTTGCAGGATTTATATTGAGTAATAAATAGAATTTATCTATCTCTATTGACGTTGTACAGCCGCCATTTACGAATTGCTGCGTTGTTAAAAATTGAATAATACACCGCAAAGTGTTGAAAAGCTATATATTGACGATTTGCGAATTCGACACAAATAAAAAGTGCTGATAAACGCCGGCGTTCACGAAGGCCGCTTTTCGTGCTTTGCTATAATTTAATACCGCATCTAATAACACCCCAAAGCATTAACTTTTACTATATTAATACAAAAACGAGAATTAAGGCACTTGTTTGATTTATATTGAGTAATAAATAGAATTTATATATCTCTATTGACGTTGTACAGCCTCCATTTACGAATTGCTGCGTTGTTAAAAATTGAATAATACACCGCAAAGTGTTGAAAAGCTTTATATTGACGCTTTTGCGAATTCGACACAAACAAAAAGTGTTGATAAACGCCGCGTTTACCAAGGCCGCTTTTCGTGCTTTGCTATAATTTAATACCGCATCTAATAACACCCCAAAGCAATAACTTTTACTACATTAATGCAAAAACGAGAATTAAGGCACTTGCAGGATTTATATTGAGTAATAAATACAATTTATCTATCTCTATTGACGTTGTACAGCCGCCATTTACGAATTGCTATGTTGTTAAAAATTGAATGATACACCGCAAAGTATTGAAAAGCTTAATATTGACGATTTGCGAATTCGACACAAACAAAAATTGCTGATAAACGCCGGCGTTCACCAAGGCCGCTTTTCGTGCTTTGCTATAATTTAATACCGCATCTAATAACACCCCAAAGCATTAACTTTTACTATATTAATACAAAAACGAGAATTAAGGCACTTGTTTGATTTATATTGAGTAATAAATAGAATTTATCTATCTCTATTGACGTTGTACAGCCGCAATTTTCGAATTGCTACGTTGTTAAAAATTGAATGATACACGGCAAAGTGTTGAAAAGCTTTATATTGACGCTTTTGCGAATTCGACACAAACAAAAAGTGCTGATAAACGGCGGCGTTCACCAAGGCCGCTTTTCGTGCTTTGCTATAATTTAATACCGCATCTAATAACACCCCAAAGCATTAACTTTTACTATATAAATACAAAAACGAGAATTAAGGCACTTGTTTGATTTATATTGAGTAATAAACAGAATTTATCTATCTCTATTGACGTTGTACAGCCGCAATTTTCGAATTGCTACGTTGTTAAAAATTGAATGATACACGGCAAAGTGTTGAAAAGCTTTATATTGACGCTTTTGCGAATTCGACACAAACAAAAAGTGCTGATAAACGGCGGCGTTCACCAAGGCCGCTTTTCGTGCTTTGCTATAATTTAATACCGCATCTAATAACACCCCAAAGCATTAAATTTTACTACATTAATGCAAAAACGAGAATTAAGGCACTTGCAGGATTTATATTGAGTAATAAATACAATTTATCTATCTCTATTGACGTTGTACAGCCTCCATTTACGAATTGCTGCGTTGTTAAAAATTGAATAATACACCGCAAAGTGTTGAAAAGCTTTATATTGACGCTTTTGCGAATTCGACACAAACAAAAAGTGCTGATAAACGCCGCGTTTACCAAGGCCGCTTTTCGTGCTTTGCTATAATTTAATACCGCATCTAATAACACCCCAAAGCAATAACTTTTACTATATTAATACAAAAACCAGAATTAAGGCACTTGTTTGATTTATATTGAGTAATAAATAGAATTTATCTATCTCTATTGACGTTGTACAGCCGCAATTTTCGAATTGCTACGTTGTTAAAAATTGAATGATACACGGCAAAGTGTTGAAAAGCTTTATATTGACGCTTTTGCGAATTCGACACAAACAAAAAGTGCTGATAAACGGCGGGATTCACCAAGGCCGCTTTTCGTGCTTTGCTATAATTTAATACCGCATCTAATAACACCCCAAAGCATTAACTTTTACTATATTAATACAAAAACGAGAATTAAGGCACTTGCAGGATTTATATTGAGTAATAAATAGAATTTATCTATCTCTATTGACGTTGTACATCCGCAATTTTCGAATTGCTACGTTGTTAAATATTGAATGATACACGGCAAAGTGTTGAAAAGCTTTATATTGACGCTTTTGCGAATTCGACACAAACAAAAAGTGCTGATAAACGGCGGCGTTCACCAAGGCCGCTTTTCGTGCTTTGCTATAATTTAATACCGCATCTAATAACACCCCAAAGCATTAACTTTTACTATATTAATACAAAAACGAGAATTAAGGCACTTGCAGGATTTATATTGAGTAATAAATAGAATTTATCTATCTCTATTGACGTTGTACAGCCGCCATTTACGAATTGCTGCGTTGTTAAAAATTGAATAATACACCGCAAAGTGTTGAAAAGCTATATATTGACGATTTGCGAATTCGACACAAATAAAAAGTGCTGATAAACGCCGGCGTTCACGAAGGCCGCTTTTCGTGCTTTGCTATAATTTAATACCGCATCTAATAACACCCCAAAGCATTAACTTTTACTATATTAATACAAAAACGAGAATTAAGGCACTTGTTTGATTTATATTGAGTAATAAATAGAATTTATCTATCTCTATTGACGTTGTACAGCCTCCATTTACGAATTGCTGCGTTGTTAAAAATTGAATAATACACCGCAAAGTGTTGAAAAGCTTTATATTGACGCTTTTGCGAATTCGACACAAACAAAAAGTGTTGATAAACGCCGCGTTTACCAAGGCCGCTTTTCGTGCTTTGCTATAATTTAATACCGCATCTAATAACACCCCAAAGCAATAACTTTTACTACATTAATGCAAAAACGAGAATTAAGGCACTTGCAGGATTTATATTGAGTAATAAATACAATTTATCTATCTCTATTGACGTTGTACAGCCGCCATTTACGAATTGCTATGTTGTTAAAAATTGAATGATACACCGCAAAGTATTGAAAAGCTTAATATTGACGATTTGCGAATTCGACACAAACAAAAATTGCTGATAAACGCCGGCGTTCACCAAGGCCGCTTTTCGTGCTTTGCTGTAATTTAATACCGCATCTAATAACACCCCAAAGCATTAACTTTTACTATATTAATACAAAAACGAGAATTAAGGCACTTGCAGGATTTATATTGAGTAATAAATAAAATTTATCTATCTCTATTGACGTTGTACAGCCGCCATTTACGAATTGCTGCGTTGTTAAAAATTGAATAATACACCGCAAAGTGTTGAAAAGCTATATATTGACGATTTGCGAATTCGACACAAATAAAAAGTGCTGATAAACACCGGCGTTCACGAAGGCCGCTTTTCGTGCTTTGCTATAATTTAATACCGCATCTAATAACACCCCAAAGCATTAACTTTTACTATATTAATACAAAAACGAGAATTAAAGAACTTGCAGGATTTATATTGAGTAATAAATAGAATTTATCTATCTCTATTGACGTTGTACAGCCGCCATTTCCGAATTGCTGCGTTGCTAAAAATTGAATAATACACCGCAAAGTGTTGAAAAGCTTTATATTGACGATTTGCGAATTCGACACAAACAAAAATTGCTGATAAACGCCGGCGTTCACCAAGGCCGCTTTTCGTGCTTTGCTGTAATTTAATACCGCATCTAATAACACCCAAAGCATTAACTTTTACTATATTAATACAAAAACGAGAATTAAGGCACTTGCAGGATTTATATTGAGTAATAAATAGAATTTATCTATCTCTATTGACGTTGTACAGCCGCCATTTACGAATTGCTGCGTTGTTAAAAATTGAATAATACACGGCAAAGTGTTGAAAAGCCATATATTGACGATTTGCGAATTCGACACAAATAAAAAGTGCTGATAAACACCGGCGTTCACGAAGGCCGCTTTTCGTGCTTTGCTATAATTTAATACCGCATCTAATAACACCCCAAAGCATTAAATTTTACTACATTAATGCAAAAACGAGAATTAAGGCACTTGCAGGATTTATATTGAGTAATAAATACAATTTATCTATCTCTATTGACGTTGTACAGCCTCCATTTACGAATTGCTGCGTTGTTAAAAATTGAATAATACACCGCAAAGTGTTGAAAAGCTTTATATTGACGCTTTTGCGAATTCGACACAAACAAAAAGTGCTGATAAACGCCGCATTTACCAAGGCCGCTTTTCGTGCTTTGCTATAATTTAATACCGCATCTAATAACACCCCAAAGCAATAACTTTTACTATATTAATGCAAAAACCAGAATTAAGGCACTTGTTTGATTTATATTGAGTAATAAATAGAATTTATCTATCTCTATTGACGTTGTACAGCCGCAATTTTCGAATTGCTACGTTATTAAAAATTGAATGATACACGGCAAAGTGTTGAAAAGCTTTATATTGACGCTTTTGCGAATTCGACACAAACAAAAAGTGCTGATAAACGGCGGCGTTCACCAAGGCCGCTTTTCGTGCTTTGCTATAATTTAATACCGCATCTAATAACACCCCAAAGCATTAACTTTTACTATATTAATACAAAAACGAGAATTAAGGCACTTGTTTGATTTATATTGAGTAATAAATAGAACTTTCGAATTGCTACGTTGTTAAAAATTGAATGATACACGGCAAAGTGTTGAAAAGCTTTATATTGACGCTTTTGCGAATTCGACACAAACAAAAAGTGCTGATAAACGGCGGCGTTCACCAAGGCCGCTTTTCGTGCTTTGCTATAATTTAATACCGCATCTAATAACACCCCAAAGCATTAAATTTTACTACATTAATGCAAAAACGAGAATTAAGGCACTTGCAGGATTTATATTGAGTAATAAATACAATTTATCTATCTCTATTGACGTTGTACAGCCTCCATTTACGAATTGCTGCGTTGTTAAAAATTGAATAATACACCGCAAAGTGTTGAAAAGCTTTATATTGACGCTTTTGCGAATTCGACACAAACAAAAAGTGTTGATAAACGCCGCGTTTACCAAGGCCGCTTTTCGTGCTTTGCTATAATTTAATACCGCATCTAATAACACCCCAAAGCAATAACTTTTACTATATTAATGCAAAAACCAGAATTAAGGCACTTGTTTGATTTATATTGAGTAATAAATAGAATTTATCTATCTCTATTGACGTTGTACAGCCGCAATTTTCAAATTGCTACGTTATTAAAAATTGAATGATACACGGCAAAGTGTTGAAAAGCTTTATATTGACGCTTTTGCGAATTCGACACAAACAAAAAGTGCTGATAAACGGCGGCGTTCACCAAGGCCGCTTTTCGTGCTTTGCTATAATTTAATACCGCATCTAATAACACCCCAAAGCATTAACTTTTACTATATTAATACAAAAACGAGAATTAAGGCACTTGTTTGATTTATATTGAGTAATAAATAGAATTTTCGAATTGCTACGTTGTTAAAAATTGAATGATACACGGCAAAGTGTTGAAAAGCTTTATATTGACGCTTTTGCGAATTCGACACAAACAAAAAGTGCTGATAAACGGCGGCGTTCACCAAGGCCGCTTTTCGTGCTTTGCTATAATTTAATACCGCATCTAATAACACCCCAAAGCATTAAATTTTACTACATTAATGCAAAAACGAGAATTAAGGCACTTGCAGGATTTATATTGAGTAATAAATACAATTTATCTATCTCTATTGACGTTGTACAGCCTCCATTTACGAATTGCTGCGTTGTTAAAAATTGAATAATACACCGCAAAGTGTTGAAAAGCTTTATATTGACGCTTTTGCGAATTCGACACAAACAAAAAGTGTTGATAAACGCCGCGTTTACCAAGGCCGCTTTTCGTGCTTTGCTATAATTTAATACCGCATCTAATAACACCCCAAAGCAATAACTTTTACTATATTAATGCAAAAACCAGAATTAAGGCACTTGTTTGATTTATATTAAGTAATAAATAGAATTTATCTATCTCTATTGACGTTGTACAGCCGCAATTTTCGAATTGCTACGTTATTAAAAATTGAATGATACACGGCAAAGTGTTGAAAAGCTTTATATTGACGCTTTTGCGAATTCGACACAAACAAAAAGTGCTGATAAACGGCGGCGTTCACCAAGGCCGCTTTTCGTGCTTTGCTATAATTTAATACCGCATCTAATAACACCCCAAAGCATTAACTTTTACTATATTAATACAAAAACGAGAATTAAGGCACTTGTTTGATTTATATTGAGTAATAAATAGAATTTTCGAATTGCTACGTTGTTAAAAATTGAATGATACACGGCAAAGTGTTGAAAAGCTTTATATTGACGCTTTTGCGAATTCGACACAAACAAAAAGTGCTGATAAACGGCGGCGTTCACCAAGGCCGCTTTTCGTGCTTTGCTATAATTTAATACCGCATCTAATAACACCCCAAAGCATTAAATTTTACTACATTAATGCAAAAACGAGAATTAAGGCACTTGCAGGATTTATATTGAGTAATAAATACAATTTATCTATCTCTATTGACGTTGTACAGCCTCCATTTACGAATTGCTGCGTTGTTAAAAATTGAATAATACACCGCAAAGTGTTGAAAAGCTTTATATTGACGCTTTTGCGAATTCGACACAAACAAAAAGTGTTGATAAACGCCGCGTTTACCAAGGCCGCTTTTCGTGCTTTGCTATAATTTAATACCGCATCTAATAACACCCCAAAGCATTAACTTTTACTATATTAATACAAAAACGAGAATTAAGGCACTTGTTTGATTTATATTGAGTAATAAATAGAATTTTCGAATTGCTACGTTGTTAAAAATTGAATGATACACGGCAAAGTGTTGAAAAGCTTTATATTGACGCTTTTGCGAATTCGACACAAACAAAAAGTGCTGATAAACGGCGGCGTTCACCAAGGCCGCTTTTCGTGCTTTGCTATAATTTAATACCGCATCTAATAACACCCCAAAGCATTAAATTTTACTACATTAATGCAAAAACGAGAATTAAGGCACTTGCAGGATTTATATTGAGTAATAAATACAATTTATCTATCTCTATTGACGTTGTACAGCCTCCATTTACGAATTGCTGCGTTGTTAAAAATTGAATAATACACCGCAAAGTGTTGAAAAGCTTTATATTGACGCTTTTGCGAATTCGACACAAACAAAAAGTGTTGATAAACGCCGCGTTTACCAAGGCCGCTTTTCGTGCTTTGCTATAATTTAATACCGCATCTAATAACACCCCAAAGCAATAACTTTTACTACATTAATGCAAAAACGAGAATTAAGGCACTTGCAGGATTTATATTGAGTAATAAATACAATTTATCTATCTCTATTGACGTTGTACAGCCTCCATTTACGAATTGCTGCGTTGTTAAAAATTGAATAATACACCGCAAAGTGTTGAAAAGCTTTATATTGACGCTTTTGCGAATTCGACACAAACAAAAAGTGTTGATAAACGTCGCGTTTACCAAGGCCGCTTTTCGTGCTTTGCTATAATTTAATACCGCATCTAATAACACCCCAAAGCAATAACTTTTACTATATTAATGCAAAAACCAGAATTAAGGCACTTGTTTGATTTATATTGAGTAATAAATAGAATTTATCTATCTCTATTGACGTTGTACAGCCGCAATTTTCGCATTGCTACGTTGTTAAAAATTGAATGATACACGGCAAAGTGTTGAAAAGCTTTATATTGACGCTTTTGCGAATTCGACACAAACAAAAAGTGCTGATAAACGGCGGCGTTCACCAAGGCCAATTTTCGTGCTTTGCTATAATTTAATACCGCATCTAATAACACCCCAAAGCATTAACTTTTACTATATTAATACAAAAACGAGAATTAAGGCACTTGCAGGATTTATATTGAGTAATAAATACAATTTATCTATCTCTATTGACGTTGTACAGCCTCCATTTACGAATTGCTGCGTTGATAAAAATTGAATAATACACCGCAAAGTGTTGAAAAGCTTTATATTGACGCTTTTGCGAATTCGACACAAACAAAAAGTGCTGATAAACGCCGCGTTTACCAAGGCCGCTTTTCGTGCTTTGCTATAATTTAATACCGCATCTAATAACACCCCAAAGCAATAACTTTCACTACATTAATGCAAAAACGAGAATTAAGGCACTTGCAGGATTTATATTGAGTAATAAATACAATTTATCTATCTCTATTGACGTTGTACAGCCGCCATTTACGAATTGCTATGTTGTTAAAAATTGAATGATACACCGCAAAGTATTGAAAAGCTTAATATTGACGATTTGCGAATTCGACACAAACAAAAATTGCTGACAAACGCCGGCGTTCACCAAGGCCGCTTTTCGTGCTTTGCTATAATTTAATACCGCATCTAATAACACCCCAAAGCAATAACTTTTACTATATTAATACAAAAACGAGAATTAAGGCACTTGCAGGATTTATATTGAGTAATAAATAGAATTTATCTATCTCTATTGACGTTGTACAGCCGCCATTTACGAATTGCTGCGTTGTTAAAAATTGAATAATACACCGCAAATTGTTGAAAAGCTATATATTGACGATTTGCGAATTCGACACAAATAAAAAGTGCTGATAAACGCCGGCGTTCACGAAGGCCACTTTTCGTGCTTTGCTATAATTTAATACCGCATCTAATAACACCCCAAAGCATTAACTTTTACTATATTAATACAAAAACGAGAATTAAGGCACTTGTTTGATTTATATTGAGTAATAAATAGAATTTATCTATCTCTATTGACGTTGTACAGCCGCAATTTTCGAATTGCTACGTTGTTAAAAATTGAATGATACACGGCAAAGTGTTGAAAAGCTTTATATTGACGCTTTTGCGAATTCGACACAAACAAAAATTGCTGATAAACGCCGGCGTTCACCAAGGCCGCTTTTCGTGCTTTGCTGTAATTTAATACCGCATCTAATAACACCCCAAAGCATTAACTTTTACTATATTAATACAAAAACGAGAATTAAGGCACTTGCAGGATTTATATTGAGTAATAAATACAATTTATCTATCTCTATTGACGTTGTACAGCCGCCATTTACGAATTGCTGCGTTGTTAAAAATTGAATAATACACCGCAAAGTGTTGAAAAGCTATATATTGACGATTTGCGAATTCGACACAAACAAAAAGTGCTGATAAACGCCGCGTTTACCAAGGCCGCTTTTCGTGCTTTGCTATAATTTAATACCGCATCTAATAACACCCCAAAGCAATAACTTTTACTATATTAATGCAAAAACCAGAATTAAGGCACTTGTTTGATTTATATTGAGTAATAAATAGAATTTATCTATCTCTATTGACGTTGTACAGCCGCAATTTTCGAATTGCTACGTTGTTAAAAATTGAATGATACACGGCAAAGTGTTGAAAAGCTTTATATTGACGCTTTTGCGAATTCGACACAAACAAAAAGTGCTGATAAACGCCGCGTTTACCAAGGCCGCTTTTCGTGCTTTGCTATAATTTAATACCGCATCTAATAACACCCCAAAGCAATAACTTTTACTATATTAATGCAAAAACCAGAATTAAGGCACTTGTTTGATTTATATTGAGTAATAAATAGAATTTATCTATCTCTATTGACGTTGTACAGCCGCAATTTTCGAATTGCTACGTTGTTAAAAATTGAATGATACACGGCAAAGTGTTGAAAAGCTTTATATTGACGCTTTTGCGAATTCGACACAAACAAAAAGTGCTGATAAACGGCGGCGTTCACCAAGGCCGCTTTTCGTGTTTTGCTATAATTTAATACCGCATCTAATAACACCCCAAAGCATTAACTTTTACTACATTAATGCAAAAACGAGAATTAAGGCACTTGCAGGATTTATATTGAGTAATAAATACAATTTATCTATCTCTATTGACGTTGTACAGCCTCCATTTACGAATTGCTGCGTTGTTAAAAATTGAATAATACACCGCAAAGTGTTGAAAAGCTTTATATTGACGCTTTTGCGAATTCGACACAAACAAAAAGTGCTGATAAACGCCGCGTTTACCAAGGCCGCTTTTCGTGCTTTGCTATAATTTAATACCGCATCTAATAACACCCCAAAGCATTAAATTTTACTACATTAATGCAAAAACGAGAATTAAGGCACTTGTTTGATTTATATTGAGTAATAAATAGAATTTATCTATCTCTATTGACGTTGTACAGCCGCAATTTTCGAATTGCTACGTTGTTAAAAATTGAATGATACACGGCAAAGTGTTGAAAAGCTTTATATTGACGCTTTTGCGAATTCGACACAAACAAAAAGTGCTGATAAACGGCGGCGTTCACCAATTCCGCTTTTCGTGATTTGCTATAATTTAATACCGCATCTAATAACACCCGAAAGCATTAAATTTTACTACATTAATGCAAAAACGAGAATTAAGGCACTTGCAGGATTTATATTGAGTAATAAATAGAATTTATCTATCTCTATTGACGTTGTACAGCCTCCATTTACGAATTGCTGCGTTGTTAAAAATTGAATAGTACACCGCAAAGTGTTGAAAAGCTTTATATTGACGCTTTTGCGAATTCGACACAAACAAAAAGTGCTGATAAACGCCGCGTTTACCAAGGCCGCTTTTCGTGCTTTGCTATAATTTAATACCGCATCTAATAACACCCCAAAGCAATAACTTTAATACTATATTAATGCAAAAACCAGAATTAAGGCACTTGTTTGATTTATATTGAGTAATAAATAGAATTTATCTATCTCTATTGACGTTGTACAGCCGCAATTTTCGAATTGCTACGTTGTTAAAAATTGAATGATACACGGCAAAGTGTTGAAAAGCTTTATATTGACGCTTTTGCGAATTCGACACAAACAAAAAGTGCTGATAAACGGCGGCGTTTACCAAGGCCGCTTTTCGTGCTTTGCTATAATTTAATACCGCATCTAATAACACCCCAAAGCATTAACTTTTACTATATTAATACAAAAACGAGAATTAAGGCACTTGTTTGATTTATATTGAGTAATAAATAGAATTTATCTATCTCTATTGACGTTGTACAGCCGCAATTTTCGAATTGCTACGTTGTTAAAAATTGAATGATACACGGCAAAGTGTTGAAAAGCTTTATATTGACGCTTTTGCGAATTCGACACAAACAAAAAGTGCTGATAAACGGCGGCGTTCACCAAGGCCGCTTTTCGTGCTTTGCTATAATTTAATACCGCATCTAATAACACCCCAAAGCATTAAATTTTACTACATTAATGCAAAAACGAGAATTAAGGCACTTGCAGGATTTATATTGAGTAATAAATACAATTTATCTATCTCTATTGACGTTGTACAGCCTCCATTTACGAATTGCTGCGTTGTTAAAAATTGAATAATACACCGCAAAGTGTTGAAAAGCTTTATATTGACGCTTTTGCGAATTCGACACAAACAAAAAGTGCTGATAAACGCCGCGTTTACCAAGGCCGCTTTTCGTGCTTTGCTATAATTTAATACCGCATCTAATAACACCCCAAAGCAATAACTTTTACTATATTAATGCAAAAACCAGAATTAACGCACTTGTTTGATTTATATTGAGTAATAAATAGAATTTATCTATCTCTATTGACGTTGTACAGCCGCAATTTTCGAATTGCTACGTTGTTAAAAATTGAATGATACACGGCAAAGTGTTGAAAAGCTTTATATTGACGCTTTTGCGAATTCGACACAAACAAAAAGTGCTGATAAACGCCGCGTTTACCAAGGCCGCTTTTCGTGCTTTGCTATAATTTAATACCGCATCTAATAACACCCCAAAGCAATAACTTTTACTATATTAATGCAAAAACCAGAATTAAGGCACTTGTTTGATTTATATTGAGTAATAAATAGAATTTATCTATCTCTATTGACGTTGTACAGCCGCAATTTTCGAATTGCGACGTTGTTAAAAATTGAATGATACACGGCAAAGTGTTGAAAAGATTTATATTGACGCTTTTGCGAATTCGACACAAACAAAAAGTGCTGATAAACGGCGGCGTTCACCAAGGCCGCTTTTCGTGCTTTGCTATAATTTAATACCGCATCTAATAACACCCCAAAGCATTAACTTTTACTATATTAATACAAAAACGAGAATTAAGGCACTTGTTTGATTTATATTGAGTAATAAATAGAATTTATCTATCTCTATTGACGTTGTACAGCCGCAATTTTCGAATTGCTACGTTGTTAAAAATTGAATGATACACGGCAAAGTGTTGAAAAGCTTTATATTGACGCTTTTGCGAATTCGACACAAACAAAAAGTGCTGATAAACGGCGGCGTTCACCAAGGCCGCTTTTCGTGCTTTGCTATAATTTAATACCGCATCTAATAACACCCCAAAGCATTAACTTTTACTACATTAATGCAAAAACGAGAATTAAGGCACTTGCAGGATTTATATTGAGTAATAAATACAATTTATCTATCTCTATTGACGTTGTACAGCCTCCATTTACGAATTGCTGCGTTGTTAAAAATTGAATAATACACCGCAAAGTGTTGAAAAGCTTTATATTGACGCTTTTGCGAATTCGACACAAACAAAAAGTGCTGATAAACGCCGCGTTTACCAAGGCCGCTTTTCGTGCTTTGCTATAATTTAATACCGCATCTAATAACACCCCAAAGCAATAACTTTTACTATATTAATGCAAAAACCATAATTAAGGCACTTGCAGAATTTATATTAAGTAATAAATAGAATTTGTCTATCTCTATTGACGTTGTACAGCCGCCATTTTCGAGTTGCTACGTTGTTAAAAATTGAATGATACACGGCAAAGTGTTGAAAAGCTTTATGTTGACGCTTTTGCGAATTCGACACAAACAAAAAGTGCTGATAAACGGCGGCGTTCACCAAGGCCGCTTTTCGTGCTTTGCTATAATTTAATACCGCATCTAATAACACCCCAAAGCATTAACTTTTACTATATTAATACAAAAACGAGAATTAAGGCACTTGTTTGATTTATATTGAGTAATAAATAGAATTTATCTATCTCTATTGACGTTGTACAGCCGCAATTTTCGAATTGCTACGTTGTTAAAAATTGAATGATACACCGCAAAGTATTGAAAAGCTTAATATTGACGATTTGCGTTATCCAAGGCCACTTTTCGTGCTTTGCTATAATTTAATACCGCATCTAATAACACCCCAAAGCAATAACTTTTTCTATATTAATGCAAAAACCATAATTAAGGCACTTGCAGAATATATATTAAGTAATAAATAGAATTTGTCTATCTCTATTGACGTTGTACAGCCGCCATTTACGAATTGCTATGTTGTTAAAAATTGAATGATACACCGCAAAGTATTGAAAAGCTTAATATTGACGATTTGCGAATTCGACACAAACAAAAATTGCTGATAAACGCCGGCGTTCACCAAGGTCGCTTTTCGTGCTTTGCTGTAATTTAATACCGCATCTAATAACACTTCAAAGCATTAACTTTTACTATATTAATACAAAAACGAGAATTAAGGCACTTGCAGGATTTATATTGAGTAATAAATAGAATTTATCTATCTCTATTGACGCTGTACAGCCGCCATTTCCGAATTGCTGCGTTGTTAAAAATTGAATAATACACCGCAAAGTGTTGAAAAGCTTTATATTGACGATTTGCGAATTCGACACAAACAAAAAGTGCTGATAAACGGCGGCGTTCACCAAGGCCGCTTTTCGTGCTTTGCTATAATTTAATACCGCATCTAATAACACCCCAAAGCATTAAATTTTACTACATTAATGCAAAAACGTAAATTAAGGCACTTGCAGGATTTATATTGAGTAATAAATACAATTTATCTATTTCTATTGACGTTGTACAGCCTCCATTTACGAATTGCTGCGTTGTTAAAAATTGAATAATACACCGCAAAGTATTGAAAAGCTTAATATTGACGATTTGCGAATTCGACACAAACAAAAATTGCTGATAAACGCCGGCGTTCACCAATTCCGCTTTTCGTGCTTTGCTATAATTTAATACCGCATCTAATAACACCCCAAAGCAATAACTTTTACTATATTAATGCAAAAACCAGAATTAAGGCACTTGCAGAATTTATATTAAGTAATAAATAGAATTTGTCTATCTCTATTGACGTTGTACAGCCGCCATTTACGAATTGCTATGTTGTTAAAAATTGAATGATACACCGCAAAGTATTGAAAAGCTTAATATTGACGATTTGCGTTTACCAAGGCCGCTTTTCGTGCTTTGCTATAATTTAATACCGCATCTAATAACACCCCAAAGTATTAAATTTTACTACATTAATGCAAAAACGAGAATTAAGGCACTTGCAGGATTTATATTGAGTAATAAATACAATTTATCTATCTCTATTGACGTTGTACAGCCTCCATTTACGAATTGCTGCGTTGTTAAAAATTGAATAATACACCGCAAAGTGTTGAAAAGCTTTATATTGACGCTTTTGCGAATTCGACACAAACAAAAAGTGCTGATAAACGGCGGCGTTCACCAAGGCCGCTTTTCGTGCTTTGCTATAATTTAATACCGCATCTAATAACACCCCAAAGCAATAACTTTTAATATATTAATGCAAAAACCAGAATTAAGGCACTTGCAGAATTTATATTAAGTAATAAATAGAATTTGTCTATCTCTATTGACGTTGTACAGCCGCCATTTACGAATTGCTATGTTGTTAAAAATTGAATGATACACCGCAAAGTATTGAAAAGCTTAATATTGACGATTTGCGATTACCAAGGCCGCTTTTCGTGCTTTGCTATAATTTAATACCGCATCTAATAACACCCCAAAGCAATAACTTTTTCTATATTAATGCAAAAACCATAATTAAGGCACTTGCAGAATTTATATTAAGTAATAAATAGAATTTGTCTATCTCTATTGACGTTGTACAGCCGCCATTTACGAATTGCTATGTTGTTAAAAATTGAATGATACACCGCAAAGTGTTGAAAAGCTTTATATTGACGATTTGCGAATTCGACACAAACAAAAAGTGCTGATAAACGGCGGCGTTCACCAAGGCCGCTTTTCGTGCTTTGCTATAATTTAATACCGCATCTAATAACACCCCAAAGCATTAAATTTTACTACATTAATGCAAAAACGAAAATTAAGGCACTTGCAGGATTTATATTGAGTAATAAATACAATTTATCTATCTCTATTGACGTTGTACAGCCTCCATTTACGAATTGCTGCGTTGTTAAAAATTGAATAATACACCGCAAAGTATTGAAAAGCTTAATATTGACGATTTGCGAATTCGACACAAACAAAAATTGCTGATAAACGCCGGCGTTCACCAATTCCGCTTTTCGTGCTTTGCTGTAATTTAATACCGCATCTAATAACACCCCAAAGCATTAACTTTTACTATATTAATACAAAAACGAGAATTAAGGCACTTGTTTGATTTATATTGAGTAATAAATAGAATTTATCTATCTCTATTGACGTTGTACAGCCGCCATTTTCGAATTGCTACGTTGTTAAAAATTGAATGATACACGGCAAAGTGTTGAAAAGCTTTATGTTGACGCTTTTGCGAATTCGACACAAACAAAAAGTGCTGATAAACGGCGGCGTTCACCAAGGCCGCTTTTCGTGCTTTGCTATAATTTAATACCGCATCTAATAACACCCCAAAGCATTAACTTTTACTATATTAATACAAAAACGAGAATTAAGGCACTTGTTTGATTTATATTGAGTAATAAATAGAATTTATCTATCTCTATTGACGTTGTACAGCAGCAATTTTCGAATTCCTATGTTGTTAAAAATTGAATGATACACCGCAAAGTGTTGAAAAGCTTTATATTGACGATTTGCGAATTCGACACAAACAAAAAGTGCTGATAAACGGCGGCGTTCACCAAGGCCGCTTTTCGTGCTTTGCTATAATTTAATACCGCATCTAATAACACCCCAAAGCATTAAATTTTACTACATTAATGCAAAAACGTAAATTAAGGCACTTGCAGGATTTATATTGAGTAATAAATAGAATTTATCTATCTCTATTGACGTTGTACAGCCGCCATTTCCGAATTGCTGCGTTGTTAAAAATTGAATAATACACCGCAAAGTGTTGAAAAGCTTTATATTGACGATTTGCGAATTCGACACAAACAAAAAGTGCTGATAAACGGCGGCGTTCACCAAGGCCGCTTTTCGTGCTTTGCTATAATTTAATACCGCATCTAATAACACCCCAAAGCATTAAATTTTACTACATTAATGCAAAAACGTAAATTAAGGCACTTGCAGGATTTATATTGAGTAATAAATACAATTTATCTATCTCTATTGACGTTGTACAGCCTCCATTTACGAATAGCTGCGTTGTTAAAAATTGAATAATACACCGCAAAGTATTGAAAAGCTTAATATTGACGATTTGCGAATTCGACACAAACAAAAATTGCTGATAAACGCCGGCGTTCACCAAGGCCGCTTTTCGTGCTTTGCTGTAATTTAATACCGCATCTAATAACACCCCAAAGCATTAACTTTTACTATATTAATACAAAAACGAGAATTAAGGCACTTGCAGGATTTATATTGAGTAATAAATAGAATTTATCTATCTCTATTGACGTTGTACAGCCGCCATTTACGAATTGCTGCGTTGTTAAAAATTGAATAATACACCGCAAAGTGTTGAAAAGCTTTATATTGACGCTTTTGCGAATTCGACACAAACAAATGTGCTGATAAACGGCGGCGTTCACCAAGGCCGCTTTTCGTGCTTTGCTATAATTTAATACCGCATCTAATAACACCCCAAAGCAATAACTTTTACTATATTAATGCAAAAACCAGAATTAAGGCACTTGCAGAATTTATATTAAGTAATAAATAGAATTTGTCTATCTCTATTGACGTTGTACAGCCGCCATTTACGAATTGCTATGTTGTTAAAAATTGAATGATACACCGCAAAGTATTGAAAAGCTTAATATTGACGATTTGCGTTTACCAAGGCCGCTTTTCGTGCTTTGCTATAATTTAATACCGCATCTAATAACACCCCAAAGCATTAAATTTTACTACATTAATGCAAAAACGAGAATTAAGGCACTTGCAGGATTTATATTGAGTAATAAATACAACTTATCTATCTCTATTGACGTTGTACAGCCTCCATTTACTAATTGCTGCGTTGTTAAAAATTGAATAATACACCGCAAAGTGTTGAAAAGCTTTATATTGACGCTTTTGCGAATTCGACACAAACAAAAAGTGCTGATAAACGGCGGCGTTCACCAAGGCCGCTTTTCGTGCTTTGCTATAATTTAATACCGCATCTAATAACACCCCAAAGCAATAACTTTTAATATATTAATGCAAAATCCAGAATTAAGGCACTTGCAGAATTTATATTAAGTAATAAATAGAATTTGTCTATCTCTATTGACGTTGTACAGCCGCCATTTACGAATTGCTATGTTGTTAAAAATTGAATGATACACCGCAAAGTATTGAAAAGCTTAATATTGACGATTTGCGTTTACCAAGGCCGCTTTTCGTGCTTTGCTATAATTTAATACCGCATCTAATAGCACCCCTAAGCATTAAATTTTACTACATTAATGCAAAAACGAGAATTAAGGCACTTGCAGGATTTATATTGAGTAATAAATACAATTTATCTATCTCTATTGACGTTGTACAGCCTCCATTTACGAATTGCTGGGTTGTTAAAAATTGAATAATACACCGCAAAGTGTTGAAAAGCTTTATATTGACGCTTTTGCGAATTCGACACAAACAAAAAGTGCTGATAAACGGCGGCGTTCACCAAGGCCGCTTTTCGTGCTTTGCTATAATTTAATACCGCATCTAATAACACCCCAAAGCATTAACTTTGACTATATTAATGCAAAAACGAGAATTAAGGCACTTGCAGGATTTATATTAAGTAATAAATCGAATTTATCTGTCTCTATTGACGTTGTACAGCCGCAATTTTCGAATTGCTACGTTGTTAAAAATTGAATGATACACGGCAAAGTGTTGAAAAGCTTTATATTGACGCTTTTGCGAATTCGACACAAACAAAAAGTGCTGATAAACGGCGGCGTTCACCAAGGCCGCTTTTCGTGCTTTGCTATAATTTAATACCGCATCTAATAGCACCCCAAAGCATTAAATTTTACTACATTAATGCAAAAACGAGAATTAAGGCACTTGCAGGATTTATATTGAGTAATAAATAGAATTTATCTATCTCTATTGACGTTGTACAGCCGCAATTTTCGAATTGCTACGTTGTTAAAAATTGAATGATACACGGCAAAGTGTTGAAAAGCTTTATATTGACGCTTTTGCGAATTCGACACAAACAAAAAATGCTGATAAACGGCCGCGTTCACCAAGGCCGCTTTTCGTGCTTTGCTATAATTTAATACAGCATCTAATAACACCCCAAAGCATTAACTTTTACTATATTAATACAAAAACGCGAATTAAGGCACTTGTTTGATTTATATTGAGTAATAAATAGAATTTATCTATATCTATTGACGTTGTACAGCCGCAATTTTCGAATTGCTACGTTGTTAAAAATTGAATGATACACGGCAAAGTGTTGAAAAGCTTTATATTGACGCTTTTGCGAATTCGACACAAACAAAAAGTGCTGATAAACGGCGGCGTTCACCAAGGCCGGTTTTCGTGCTTTGCTATAATTTAATACCGCATCTAATAACACCCCAAAGCAATAACTTTTAATATATTAATGCAAAAACCAGAATTAAGGCACTTGCAGAATTTATATTAAGTAATAAATAGAATTTGTCTATCTCTATTGACGTTGTACAGCCGCCATTTACGAATTGCTATGTTGTTAAAAATTGAATGATACACCGCAAAGTATTGAAAAGCTTAATATTGACGATTTGCGTTTACCAAGGCAGCTTTTCGTGCTTTGCTATAATTTAATACCGCATCTAATAACACCCCAAAGCAATAACTTTTTCTATATTAATGCAAAAACCATAATTAAGGCACTTGCAGAATTTATATTAAGTAATAAATAGAATTTGTCTATCTCTATTGACGTTGTACAGCCGCCATTTCCGAATTGCTGCGTTGTTAAAAATTGAATAATACACCGCAAAGTATTGAAAAGCTTTATATTGACGATTTGCGAATTCGACACAAACAAAAAGTGCTGATAAACGGCGGCGTTCACCAAGGCCGCTTTTCGTGCTTTGCTATAATTTAATACCGCATCTAATAACACCCCAAAGCATTAAATTTTACTACATTAATGCAAAAACGAGAATTAAGACACTTGCAGGATTTATATTGAGTAATAAATACAATTTATCTATCTCTATTGACGTTGTACAGCCTCCATTTACGAATTGCTGCGTTGTTAAAAATTGAATAATACACCGCAAAGTATTGAAAAGCTTAATATTGACGATTTGCGAATTCGACACAAACAAAAATTGCTGATAAACGCCGGCGTTCACCAAGGCCGCTTTTCGTGCTTTGCTGTAATTTAATACCGCAT